>DWJN01000040.1:0-38531 GCA_018248895.1 Carystus phorcus
CACTAATAATTTAAGAGGCAGTTCTAACATACCATCTTGACGCGGTTGAAAACAAATAAAACTGTGCGCAAGATTTTGGGTGCACGTATTATTGTGACCCAAATGATGATTTCTAGCAAGAGTGTATCCAGGGTCCAGATAAGTTTGTTGTGCCTGATGTGAGTCATGTCACTCTTCGTCAACCAGTATAATGATATTGTACCTACAACATAAAGCCGTATTTGTTATAGTAGTCCAACGAGCGGACAAGCCACGTGATAGAATGGCCACCGCTGATAAACATGTTTGAAAACGTGAAAAATAGTGTTACAGTTTTTAACTAATAACCTATTAAATTCATAAGAACAAAGTGTTTAACAATTGCAGTTTTTAATGTGCTTGTAATTCTTATTTTTATCGAGACTATACACTTTATAGAATACAATAAAGTCCCCCACAAATAATAAGAAACATTTTTATGATGAGTGGCCACATTAGTGACTCATCTCAAATTTGGATGGCAATTAGTTGAGGTAAGCTTATTTCAAAGAGCATTCGTTGTTTTGTGAGGAGAAAGGACACGAACTGAATGCGATATGAAGCATGTAGCTGTAGAGGAGGGCGGGGCGGGACAGACGTAGACTGTGCGTCGAGCGATACGGCGCCAGACCAGCGATGCGTGACAACGGTAGGACCCACGCTAACGGCTCTTGCCTCTCCATCGTCGACCACGGTGGAAGTGACCTGAACATAAATTAACTTTAAAGAGTCACACTTCACGGCAGTGTCGTAACATTTCTGAAGCTTTTATTGGTATCACACACACATGTACACACACACAAACACTTGCACACAATAAACATACATAAATACATCAGATCTGAGTTGAATACTCTTGTAAGCCGATATTGTAGGGTTGGCATTTATTTAGTAGATGCTTAACATTGTCCACACACACACACACACACAGCACGCACATAGTAGATGCTTAACATTGTCCACACACACACACACACACACGTGTGCGTGTGCACGCACACACGCACGAAATATATATCGATCTGACTTGAATATTCTTGTAAACCAATATACGTGTTTGTATCCATTTAGTAGACACTTAACATTGTCTCACGTACACGGACAGAGGGTAGCTGTCAATTGTCAGTCGAGTAGAGGACTCGGTACGGGTTAGACGTAAGCCCGCGCTCGTTTTATGTTTACGTGAAAACAACCCTTAAAACAATATACCCTAAATAACAAACGACTTAGCGTAAGGATTATATTAACATTATTATTATGTCACTGATATAATAATCTTTCTGTGAAATTCATCTGGCTAGCTACCAGAGTACCACGCTCTTAATTTAGCAGCCAAATTCACCGTCTAATTTCGGCTGCGGTTTCGAGACTTTATTTTCTTGACTACGTTGAAGATGTCTTTGTGTTTCGGAAAGGCGTTTTAACATCGAGGACAAGAAACGGCGAGAGGATAAAAAAACTAATCATGATCTATACGATTTAATATTTGTACTTACCTTAGAGAAAACGACAAACGTGCCTTCTGTTCACAAAAGCAGAGCTTTTAATAATACATAGGCTACCGAAAGGTTTTACAGCGCATCAATAATTAAACATTTCGTTATCAATGCATTATCACACATTAAACGCATTGACTGTGGTATATTACCTTCGGTGTATTCATTACAAGGCCATAATAGTAATGAGCAGCTTTTAGAACTTAGAGAAAGCTTTTCTATTTTTACTTTGTATTTACACGTGTCGCTATATTGTATTATTGCCTTCAACCCATTAATGGCCCACTACTGAACACGGGTCTCCCCTCAACACTGAGGAGGTCTAGAGCAGACTCCACCACACTGCTCCAGTGCGGATTGGTGGAGTGGTTAGTGGCCAACCCAAGTATCAGAAGTTTTTAAACAGCCCGAAGGCCTTCGAAATGGTTTGACGACTGCTATATTCATAGCAACCGGGACCGACGGCTTAACGTGCCCTCCGAAGCACGGAAACACTCAAGAAATTTTTGCCACTAGCGGTCACCCATCCAGGTACCGACCGCGCCCGCAGTTGCTTAACTCTTTCGATCACATAAGGTCGACGCGAGCCGCCGGGCTATGAGCGCTTTTTACTGATCTACCCATTATTAATCAAATTTTATTTACCTTACATGTTATAGCCACATATTTTTTCTGGTCAGAAATTATTAAATAAAATAGTGTAATACATAATTTTTATGACATCGATTCATGTTACTTTCGTCCAACATTCTATGAAGGTCATTCAAACGATTGGGCTTTAGTTCTGTACGTGTGCTGTTTTTTATTGGACCAATAATGGCGTGAGCTTGCTCCCCGATTACACGTTACCGAATTGCCTATCGAGGCACGGTTAAATGAATTGAAAGCACTTTACTGGAGGTCTCAATATAATGCTTTGGTTACTTTATTTTAACAGAAAAGTAAATAAGTCGGTGATGTAAATATAAAACTCAAAGGTGACTGACTGACTTAGTGATCACAACGCACAGCACAAACCACTAGACGGATCGGGCTGAAATTTGGCATGGCGGTGGATGTTATGACGTAGCATTCCGCTAAGAAAGGATTTTGATCAATTCTACCCCCGAGGGGATAAAATAGGGGATGAAAAAGCTCGTCTATTATAATGTTGATGTCTTCAAGTCAACAGTGAATAGCAAAGTAAATGTGCTTTACCACTCAAGACCACGTCACAGCTTACCATCAGGTGGGACTGTAGACAATCATTAACTTATAAGTAATAATAAATAATAAAATTAAGAAAATGTAGCCTAAAGGGCTGAAGAAATAGACGCGTATTGTTATAATATGTGGCCAACATTCACTAGAGATCGGTCTCATTAAGATGAGCAATATCAGCCCAATGAAACGCCGTCCCGGAGTAGAAACAAAGATATGATGTTAATTAATACCGATAAAAACAAGGATAGAAATAGCTATCCTTCCTTATTGTTTGGCGTAGCTGACCTCGTTATAAACACGATATTTTATTTTTGTTTGGCGTAACCAGATCACGGTTTTATGCCTAACCTATTTTTAACTTGACATAATTTTTGAATTTGAAATCTAAGTCACATGCAGTAAACACTACATTTCACCGTAAGTTTACTAAGCACAATAAATTCAATATAATCGCAATTTAAACAATTCAAACGTTTTTAAGATAAACAAGAAAAAATTCAAATATAATAATATTTTTTTAATATCTTCTACGTACGGACATTGTTCATTTATTATTTTATTATAAGTGTAGGATTAAGTATTCTTAAAAAACCTTTTATATGCTGAAGTTTAGCCATCCATATAAAATACAGGATTGAGCTAACCAGAATTCTGCAGCGATTACGCGAAATAAAAACTCGACTTAAAAATGGAAACCTCTGTAATATTTTACCCATTTTTATGTAACACCACAAAGAGCAAGGCATTGATATGCCAAAAATTCACATTCGACGCGTGCAAAATGCCCAACTATCGCCCGTTAGAACTTTGTAGCCGGTACCAAACGGATCGTTCATTGTGGGAACGTGCCTCTATCGGTCGGAATGGGCGATTGAAAAAAAAGAAGATCACAGGTTCGGAGCAGGAATTTCCCACGTGCTTCTAGTCATAGCACTAGTTCTGTTCGCGTCGGGACTGAATAATAAAATACATCGCCGCCCGTTGAGTGGTGTGCGCGATGGTACGTTACGTGAGCCTAACGGTAGATGGCGCTTTTGTACGTGTAATTTTCAACACTCGTTCGTTAGCGGGTAATACGGACTAGGGTACTTAATTTCTCAATATTTCTACTTCAATGAAATATAGTAATGGCTATTTCCTAATATTACTTTAAATATAAGCCGCCTTATTACAAAATAAGGTCTAAACCACGATTATCAAGTGTAGGTTTATCTTTCATAATATATTTTAAGCCAAGGTTTATTTTACTTGGTCTAATAGAATTTTACACCTACTTTGCTAGTCCACGTTTTGTAATAGTGTTTTGTATGTTAAATATCAAATGTGGCCTTTAAATACATCTATGTAGTTTTAACATTTTTTTTACATTTTGCTGTATACAAAACACGTACTTGCAAATACAAAATGGCTCCTTCCATATCGGTGTTTGATTGGAGGCTTTTTGGCAAAACAAAGTTAGTGCAGGTCGGCGCTCGGTCCGAGTTAGCCTAGATTCAGGTGTTTCAGAATATTGTGATTCTGTGCCGCTCTCAGTACAAAGTACGGTGATACATCGAATATTCCGCTCATGATACCAACTCGAATTAGGTTATTTCAACTGTCGTCATATTTTAGTTGACAGAACGTAAAGTTAGGAACACATATTTATAGTTTTACTTCTATTAATTTGTATGTTTTAACTTATGTAAACTATTGGTTTTTGTTATAAAGTAATGGCTAACCTAGTACTGAACTGCTCTATGGTATATATTTTAGAAATAGAAGACAAAAGGTATAGAATATTTGAAAATATTTGAAAGAAATGACAGTTCAATATTTATTTATTATTATAATCATAGCAAACACTGACATTACAGATCTAGCATTTTGCGTTAGTGTGTTAACTACTTATTATTTTAGTTGTTATAATATTTGTTTTAATCATTATGTCAATACAGATACAAATAATTAATTCCTCTCAGTCATCATTATATTCAAAATTAAAAATTGTCAAGAAATATAAATAAGGTCACATTCGAATGACATTAATTAAAATTATACAATAATAAATCAAACTGAAATTATCATGTCACAAACATAATTAAATTGTAAATATTAAATCCATATTAACAAATTATAATCATTAGGTATTAAAAAATATAATAAATTTTCGCTACTGCTATATCGCCACATCTGAAAAAGAGCCTTTTATTTTAAGAAAAATAAACGCTTCGTAGGAGAAACAGGTGACACCAGAGAGCGATTTGTAACACAAGTCATCTATACTCTATACTAATATATAAAGCTGAAGAGTTTCTTTGTCTCTTTGTTTGATTGATTGATTGTTTGAACGGGCTAATCTCAGGAACTACTGGACCGATTCGAAAAATTATTTTAATGTAAGATAGTCCATTTATGGAGAAAGGCTAAAAGCTATAGAACATCACCTTAAGATGAATAGGAGAGGAATAGCAAAAAACGGCAAAATTTCGAGCTTTCCATGCTTGCACTGAGTAAACGGTGAAAGTTACTGAAAAATCATGTATTACAGAATCGTTCCCCTCTAAAAGTTCTAAATAAAAGTCTGCGCCATCATATGTTTAGCGTTTAAGGTTAACACACTATAACCATCTTTATGGTTATAAAATAGTTCTTAAATAATAATTTATATGGCAAAACAACGTTTGTTGGTTCATCTAGTGTTTTAATATGACGTGTTTTTGTCCACAGTGTATCTACGGCTGCTACGTTCACTCGGCCATCCTGCCCACGTTTCATCGGAGGTGTTATTGGCTGTTACAGGTGATAGCATCTATTACCTTTCGTATCAATAATTCTTACTTTAACATCACTTTAAAGTCATGATCGTCCATGAATGATACATGAATAATCGTTGCGTGATTTCAACTGACTACTTCTGAAGTTTTGGAGGCCACGTTAAGCCGTCGGTCCCGGTTGTCCATAATAATCGTCAAGCCACGTTGGAGGCCTATGAGCGGCTTAAAGACTTCCGACACTTTGGTTGGTCACTAACTCCTCCATCAATCCGCACTAAATCAGCGTGGTGGGTCTCTAGACCCGAGCTCAGTAGTGGGCTACTAATGACGCGATTTCTGAAGGAAAGTATTTGTATTACAGTCCACAAATATGCGGCTTCTCTAGAAAGCTGTTACGTGCATCACGATTTACTTTTGTTAGTGTCAATTTCAGCAGAAGAGTAAGAAACTCATATATACATTATGATTAATAAGATATCCAAAGTGTAGCTAAATGTTTATGTACATATATCTATATCTATACTAATATATAAAGCTGAAGAGTTTATTTGTTTAATTGTTTAAACGGGCTAATCTCAGGAACTACTAAACCGATTCGAAAAATTATTTTAATGTAAGATAGTCCATTTATGGAGAAAGGCTATAGGCTATATAACATCATGCTAAGAGGAATAGGAGAGGAGCAGTAATAAAGAATATTGCGAAATCGGCAAAATTTTAAGCTTTTGTTGCGTGCGCTGAGTAAACGGTGAAAGTTACTCAACAATCATGTATTACAGTATTGTTCCCTTCTTAAAGTTCTATATAAAAGTCCGCGACAACATATGTCTATCTTTTAAGGTTAACCCACTATAACCATTTTATGGTTATCAAAATAGTTTTAGGCAAAACAACATTTGCTGGGGTCAATCTTGGTTATGTACGAAGAAATATCATTTCATAATGTTCAATAATTTACCAATGATAATCCGTCAATATTGTATAAACAAAACAAAAGGTGAAAAACTCGATTTCAATAGAACGTACCTACAGCGTATTCGAGAAACTACCGAGACTCACAAACATCTTGTTATTTTTCTTCCAGTTAGTTAACTAGAGCAGTTTAAAAACATCTCGTGACCTACAAATCGTACCAATTACTAAACTGCGAAGTTATTTAGCTCAGTATTTATTGTTTTCGTTTCCAAACGGATTTTTCCGGCTTGTTTTTTAATCCGCCGTTTATTCATTCTAACGCTACGGTTCTTAGCCGGAATAAATCCGGCAAGTTCGAGAGCTTCCATTAATATTTCAACGACTCAAGTGAAAATATATCACAAATATTGAACTGCAAACTCCAATCCGCGGTTCTATCAATTTCGTAAGAGGACGATATCAAAGACGCGTATTTCAAGATTTCGTATCTCGGTAAAAGGGGAATGGCGGTGAAAAATCGTACCTTTCTGTTATGGCGGGTATTAAAGGGCTTCCTTATCTAGATTAGTTAATTTTATATTTAAACATTAATGTTCTAGTATTATATTTTATGTCACATTGTAAAAAAACCTTTTAGGCAAAGCGCAAACGTGGACACTTTTGTATCTTGTATCAGATATAAGCTACCGATGAATATTTGATTTCTATAGAACCAGTATGAAATCATTCAACTCCCTGCGCATACGTCCAGTTGCTTTCACTTAACACCATATTCATAACGCATAAGTGTTCGGTGTCGGTAACTATAAAATAAAAGTAGTCAGTTGTAGACACAAGCATTAACAAATTTCCTTACAATTGTACTGTCACTATTATTGCTAATGGTCTCCTCGTTTGTCGATTACCTTTATACATGTTAATACATTCTTCTTGTTACGCATTCATTTGGTGTCACCTGCTACTCTGTCCAAAAAACGATTATATATCTACTATTTTTTCTCTATAAATAAAACGTTCCTTTCTCGGTATCTCCTGAAACAGTGGCGAGAAGCTAGTATTGAACTGTCATTTATTTTCCAAACATTTCTTTTTCTTCTATATTTAAATTTCCATCATAGAGCAGTTCAATACTAGGTTTGCCACTGCTTTACGATAAAGAAGATTTTATTTAAATTGCATATTTACATTTTGAGTCGTGCACACTTCTGTTCGTGTATATGTATATCACAGAAATTTAAACGGTTAGATACTATAGTGTGTACTCTTTATTATTTCAAAGATTGGTGCAGCTACAATGCAGTTTATACGGTTTCCTAATTTCCCATTTCGTATTCTTATAATAAATACATATATTTTTTAGATTCAGATCCAATACAATCTTGATAAAGCGGATCCATCGATTGCTTCTTGGCTGGAAAAGCTTTAGAAACACTCCTATTATTGCTAGTGTCCATTGGCGTTCGTAATCACTTACTATGAGACAATTCGTCTGCTCATTTGCTTATAGAATAAAATAAATAAAGAAAATCGGCTTACAAAGAGATTTGGAGAAGACGGATGAAACTGTTTTTTCTTAGATTATTCATATGAATATCCACAATTCGACATTAAGAGTACAATTTGGTTAAAAATTGTAATTTACATACACAAATTTCGACTTTCAAGTTGAATAAGTATGGCCGTGACGGCACTTAACTGGGTCAAAATATCAAAGAGTAAAATTTTACTTAATAGGGAAAGCATTTATATAAATCTGAAGCGAGACACCCCGTAGCTATAGCCGCGTATATCCGAATATGCGTCGGAAAGCCGACAAAGTGGCATTTCAGTAAACTTCTTACGGGCATTAAAAATTATTGCACTGGCTCACAACCAGAACATTGGGAGCCAAAAACAATAACATACGGCAAATCTGACGGAGATTAAAAAAATCGACGATGCGAATGCGTTTTAGCCAGTTGCCAGTTTTTCAGTCATTGTTTGATCCGATCGCTATAAATCATTGGTCTGTTCAATATATTGTTTGATTGTATTGTAATACCATTACCGTTTAGCTGAAAAGGTATTTTGGACGGATTTTTTGTGTACGTATTAAAATTTAACATTCAATTACCTCAGCTTTGTATCTTAGATTAGCGGGAATAATAATACAGTCAAACATTCTAAAAATTGTAATTGTAGGATTTACTGCAATAAAAAAAGCCTCGATGATAATATTTTCCATCTATATTGATTATTTATCAAAATTCTTTTTTTTACCATGTTCCCTGGCGAAAATGTATGAGTTGCGGATGACTGGTGACTATTTAAATTTACAGGAAACAATATTCAAAACGCAATATAAATCAATTTTGGATCTATACTGAGAGTTTGTTTGTTTAAACGCACTAATCTTGGGAACTAATGGTTCGAGTTGAAAAATTCTTATTGTGTTAGAGAGTACAGTTATCGACGAAGGCTATAGGCTATATAATATATCGCTACGACTAATAGGAGCTGAGCATTGATGAGAAATGTTACGAAAACGGGACAAATATTCCAAGGTGTTGCGAAGTTCACCGGTTCTACTAGTTAAATATACTTTTTCATACTTAATTAAGAAGCCCCGTGATCAAAGCTATTAATACATTCCGAATGGTTTGTAAATAACTAAAGTTTCAAATGAGCTGTGGTGCTTCGAGTACGGCTTTCAATCACGCCGCGACATGAGATTCTTTGTATAATATATTGACATCTGTGTCAAAGGCCATAAAATGGTCTTTAACACAAGATTGCTTATTATGCCCTATTAGAAATTCATTGTTAATACAATGTTCAAGCTAGCAAAGTCTTTTTATGTAAATAGTTCCGCATTCAGTTTCGCGTAGGATAGAAATTAGAAGGTATTGTTTTGTCTATCTTTATATATATAATTCTTCTGTTCGTGTGTATGCCACTAAACTCCTCCTGTTGTGTCCTGACCTCCTGAATGGTTGGACCGAAAAAAACATCAAATGTTTTTTTATTGTGTGTTCACAATTAGATTCGATAGACTTGAAATATTTGTCCTTTATGGACTCTGAAATGGTAGGATTATATTAGTCATGTCTTTAGCAACTTAGTTCAGAATTCTCTGGAGAAAGTTTTGGTACCAAAATTATATCAATCGGACATACGATAGATATAAATATATATTATAAAAATTTCAAAAGCTAATACCGAAAACTGGTTTAAAATAGTCTTGATCCGTGTTTCTAACATCGAACAATCTAAAAATCGCAGATAGCTTTTAGCGCAAACGAGTAAAGAAGTGAAGTGTGTATAATTAACCCAACTGTCAGAAGTTGTTACAACAGCCGACGAGCTCCAACACGGCTTACCAGCTACTAATATACAATCTATGAAGAACACTGTTTGCTTATAAAACACAAACGATTTGCAGTTGAATGTCTTGAAGTTAGAGAATTACGTGCAATCAAAGTAATTGCACTCCACTCACCTCTCTTCACTACCATTCATATAATCTTCGAGCTTATTTTAAAATTGGAACACTTAACAGGTACTCACGGCCTCGGTTGTACCGCTCTCTCATCGTAAATTTATAATGTCATTCAGAAATGTCAGATAAGGTATAATCACGGACAACTTCCTTAATAAAATATACGCAATCTATCTTTCAATCTACATATATATCTATCTATCTGCTTTTGTCATATTTTATCAACCTGTAGCTGTTTCGTTCATTTGTCAGCTACATCAAAAATACATTGAGCGCCCTAGAGGGAATTATTCTCAGGATGAAATAAATCGGACAAAATGTATATTTAACTCACACAAATTAATTAAATACTAATATTTTTTTAATCCCTTAAAAATTTTCATACCATATAAAAAGGTATTATACAAAGTTATTTTATGTTGTTGTAATAAAAGCAGTAAGTATAAGCGTTTTATAGTTAGTTTAGATAGTTAACTACAAAAAATTTCAGACCCAAACGCGGCATTTATCTATTAGTAACATAGTAACAATTCATTAGTAAAGAAAAAAAAGATACTAAAGCCTTGATTATAATGAAAAATAAAGAATATTGTATATGGTTTATGGTATGGTATTTGGTGTATCACGAAATAATCTGGGTCTTAGGGACTAAGTCCCAGCTTAACAAAAGAATATGAGATTGATTTTCAAACTGGTCGGATGAAAAAATGGATAATCGGATCCTAAAAATAGTTTTGGGGTTATTGTAGCCTTTGTCATTGCTACTCGAGTCCTCTTTCAATCTTCACTGAATTATCGTAGTTGAATATTTTCTTGGCCTTCTTGTGAGAAAAGATTTGTAGCACGTGTGGTCCGCTTCAATATAATTATGTATTAATTTTGAAAAAATCATACATACGTTCATCTCCTTATTTCATTGGTATAATTTCTTTAGTATAACTTCTTAAGGTCTTATAAAAAATTCCATTTAATCGACAACCAACTTTAATACAAATGTTCTTCCCTAATTTACAGGTTAGTAATCGTATTTCCAAAATACTCCTTTTATTTCAAGCCAACGTTATAAATAGATTTTTGGAATTTTTAAGCTTCTAAATACATTTTTTCAATTTTGCATGGATTTCTCACTGTACGAATAGTTTAATATATTTACACAACTAATCTGTTTTTTGTAGAAAATAAAGCTTTTTGCCATTATACACGCGACTGTACATTCGCCTTGACCGCGGTTGTCATAGAGTCATTGGAAAATGTCACGAAATGTCCCGCGGTTCCGCGACAAAATGTCGACGTGTAATTGAATTTCTGATTGCGCGATGCACCCGAGTGTACACTGTAACGTAACAGGTGTCAATAGTGACGTAGGCACAGGTGAGCGGAGTCGTCAAATATGTATACGGTTACGAGTCTCGGGAACGCTGTTGAATATGATAGTTGTTTACGTTTTAGGTCGATACCACTATTGGAATGAATGAGCTGTTGTAGAATGTTACGAGCTCGTTGTGAAACGGCGTGCATATCACTTAATAACTTATGCTGGTATTAAACTGATGTAGAATCGATTATGATATCAGATTCTATGTTTTCATTTGCAAATGTAGTTTTATTATCTCGCTTCATTATTTGTGATGTTTACCGGTCGGTAGAGTATTTATTGTCTGCAACTAATGAGAGATGTATGATGTCTTTTACATAAATGTTTCAACAAAAACTAGTAAACTTAAATATGTTCACATTCTCGTGTGGCCAAACACTTTTACGTATATTTTTATTACCTTCCTCTTGTTCTTGTTCTTCATTGTATGTTTTTGAGTTTTGCGACACACATCAGCTGTTGTTCTTTGTCTATCAACCATCCTGTGGATCCTCTATTCTTTTATCGGGTACTGCCACTAAAAATAAAACAAAATCATTTTTTTTATTAAGGGCATGTCCTCATTATGTCATACAAGTGATTATAATAAGTAGCACATTGATTGTGCTTTGAAATAAATACATTACTTAAATAAACTTCATGAGCATAAGTACTAGGTTATTGCGGGCAAAGCCTTATCTTAGCTGTTTTTAAATTATCTGGTATGTTACATTAAAACCCTTTAAATTATCCGTACAAATCTTCCCTCTCATACTTAACTCTGTTAACATTAAAACAAAGTTACTAAAAGGCACTTCTTCACGGATTTGCCACTCCTTTGTTACCTTTTACTTTATCAAAACAAGACTAACATCTTACACTGTTCTAAACACGTCATAATCTAGGTAGCAAAGTACAAAACCTTTACGACGTTAAGGCTTTACTTAAACCTCCCCTTTTGTTAACTAAGCTCCCATAATTTTCGAGCCCCTTATCGTCACATAACTCTCCAGCTTTAATATGTTCTGTTACTCTTCTTTGTTTTTCATCATTAATCTCGTTTAAACTACTGTCTCCACGCGAGACATTCTTAAACTCATTGAGGGCCGAGTAACTTTCGACTTGGATGCAATAAAAATAATAAATATTCAGGGCTGTCACATTTGGTGTGTAACTCTTATTTACAAAAAAATCTGGAATATTGCTTCATATTCATTTTTCATACTAACTTTATTGTTAACTAGTGATTCACAATGCAGAAAATTTAAATAAATATGTACTTTTTACTGAAAATAATCTTGCTTATCTACGATACAATTTAACCTCATTCATAAACTTGTAACTTTTATTAAATCAGTTCCTCTTGATCAGAAACTTCTATGTAAATATTTTATTATATTTTACATAATTTGTAGGGAAAAAAGTAGCTCAAATAAAATCTTCACAATAAAATAAAATTTAATAATAAAATATTAGAATCAGTATGTTATACAAATTGCAATTATTTAAGCACGTCAATACTAATTATTAATGTTTTGTTAATACTAATTAAAATAAGTATTTCCTTGGTTTTATTATTTTTATGACTTAACCAAGAATGTCGCACAAACCTAACCTATTTATACTTGCACATTAAAATTATAATATTCTAAAACCGCGGAGATTCCCAACCAAAACATCTTGCCAAAAATGCAATCTCTTAAGTTGTCTACCCACAAAACGGATAGATGTTTTAAATTTATGAACCTCATATTCATATTGAGCTACTTATTGCTCGTGAATCTACCTACCTAGATGAAACTGGCGAAGAAGTTAAAATTGGTTTAGTAAAATCGTCGAAGTAAACAAACATTACATGCTAATTATAAACATTTTAATTTTTTCTTGCTTTTGCTTCTAATAAAACAAGTAGATTTTGAGAAATGTTACTCGTTTTGAAAACAATCTTGTCAATACATTTGAATAATGTGCTATCGATATTCTGATCAATTATTTGTTATTCATTGGATAATTTAGTAAGGGATTAACGGTTATTACAATGTGAAGTTGACTATTAATTAATGGATTAACTACATGGACCGATCGGAGTGTCGTTAAATTGATAGCGTTCTGGTCATATATATTAATCTTCTCTGTAAATAAGTACTGTGTGGTATTTTGAAAAATACTATTCTCAAACATATCCCCTGAAATATGTTCATATAGGTTTCGAACAAGTGAATGATTCGTCAGCTAATGTGTGATTTTAAGATTATTTACGGCAGTAGGAAAATATTTTCGATTTAAACAGAACTTTTTGGGATAGTTTATTTTTGTAGTATACCTTAATTCAGTTTTGAGGTTAGAGAAATAATTCCATTGTAAGCCACCATTACTAATAGAATACTTTAAATTAACCATCTTTGATTTGCTAAAGAAGTACAGAAATTTATTTACAAATTTTTAAAACTGTTAATATTTACTGCTACAAGTACGTTAAATCTTTGAAGAGGATAGTATGTTTTTATTAATCATAAGTTAAAGTTTATAACAACAAGATTATTTTAATTATTATTATATTATATAGTATTAAGGGCGACAGTTTATTCGAGAAGAATTTTACAGAACAATATCACGTCATTTTGGATAAATCCTGTAACAACTATTATGACCCTATCCCCTCGTAATAAAAATCCGGTACGTTGTCACTATTTACAACAAATTATCACTTTAACAGAGAGTTAATGAAAAACCACAATAACTACAATAAAGCACACGTGCCGAGTGGCAACCCTGTCGGGCGGCCATTACATAAATAATGCCGCCATGTTTATTGCCGCCATTTTGAAGACAAATGGATAGTTATTACGGCGCACTCCGTTTTACATTCGCTTCTCGCGTTGAAAATTAAAATATTGTGTATTACTTATTTTGTACATAGTTTTACTGCGTGAGAGTCGATTCAGAGGCTGTTACGGATGCTGGGCATAGTTTATACCCTTCAGTTTTTCCTCCCTTTTTTCAATTGAGGGTGGTTTATGAGTTTTTGCTCGCCTCGTTATTTTACATTCCATAGTAATGAATGGACTTCCCGTACTAAATTCTCACGGACCACTAAACAGTGCGCGAATGCGTTAATGTTTTTCAGTAGGTACGTAAAATGGTCTTTATACTTACCACGTGCCGTTTGAGATGGAATATTTTTAAAGTACCAAATGTGAATTGATTCAACTGCATACATCAATGAAAGATGTAAGGTTTTAAGGCTACTGATAATGAAGATGGACACAGAATATACGTTGACGACTAACTTGTAGACAACTGCCAAACTAAAATAAGTAATTCATATGGAAATGAAATTGTATTGGAGAAAATAAATTGACTTTAAATATACAATATATTCGTATTGTTTGCGCTACTTATCTATGTCATACATTCAGTTTATTTATTTATCACACGCCAACAGCAGTACACACTATACATTTTTGAGCAATTTTTACAGATATAATAGGCTCGTGTGAGTGCCAATTACAGGCGTAAACAACATTTACAACAACTGAATAGAAAAGATGAGGAGTTCAAGAACTCATAGTCAAGTCATCATCTAATTGAGATAAAATTCTGGAATTATTTCATGTAAATTTGCCTTTTTTCAAACTCCCAACTGACCAAGGTCATTCTGCATTACAGAACCCCGACATAGTCCTGGTGCATTACTTGAATGTGCCGTACCCTGATGACAACAAGCTAGCAACGGTGGCGCCGAGCCTCGCCCTCTGGGCGGATAAGAAGGAGTGGACAAAAGATGAACTAGTCAGCCAGTTGAAACCTATGTGTGAGTATCTACACAATTATGCAAAAAATAAAATAGGCTATAATATTAAAATAATATTGATATTAATATATGTATAATCCAAGGAATTAATTTTAGTTACATGACACGTTTCAAACAAGTCATATGCTAAAAATAATATTAAAAATTGTTTTTTCTGGACTTAAAATGGGGTGAAAGTTTTTGTTTAAAAATAAAATAATATAGATTTGAAATTGTTCAGAATTAATCCAAATTAAATTTCTAGGCGATGATAAAGTTTGTAAGGATACATCGAATCAGCTGTCTCAGTTATAAAATATTTTTCAGGATAAATAATGTCATTTATAACATTTAGAAGGTTTTTGAAGCAATTCAATCTCGGGGGTTATTTTCTATTAATATTAAAATGTGTGTGAACTAAAAATACCATTTTTTTACATAAAAGGTTTGATTTCAACTTTAATTATTTAATCTAAGTGTGTATATACCGTAGAATTCTTGAAATATTAACATTTATTGACGTCTATAACCAGAAATACTTTTATTTTACTATCATTTGTGATGAAATACTTATTAAATATTGCATTAGAATGGCTCTCAAAAATGTTTCGTGTACCAAGAAATATTTTCACACACATAGTAAGGCTTTCAATAGTAGAACAAGCCGATAAGGCCATTTATGCAAAACCCGGTAAATTAAAAAGCAACGGGAAAAGTTGTTCGTACTGAATATTTATAAAGAGGGGAGATAAAGTCATTAGACAATGTTAATGATACATCCTCATAAATGCTGATCGCTATCCCAATGAATTTGTTTTTGAGTTTAACGAGCTTTATTGATGTGGTTAGACCATTAACGCTGATATTATCATTATTGTTAATTGATATTTACGTTATAAAACAGGGTTATAGATATGATATATGCACCTAATACTGTTTAATTTCCGAAAAATTCTATAGTTTCAATTTACTTTTTTCCAGTCTTCAGCGAAGATGAACCAGAACTCAATGGTGATTTGGAAATATCGGTATGTATTCTTTTTTGTTGTTATGATATAAGGATTTATTATATTATAAGATACTACATCAAAATTTTAAATATCAGGGCAAAATGTTTCAGACGGCGGAAACGGTGGAAGCCATTGTTGGGCAGCTAATGGAGAAGCAAAGACAAGCAAGAGCTGCAGCATTAGCGAGACAACTAGAATGTGGTTGTCCTGACTCAACATGCCAGGATTCGAGAACCTGCGCCCATCCACTTCGACGAATACAAGCGGCTAAGGCACCAGCGTCTGATCATCATGTATCCTCTACCACCGGTCCTTCACCTAGACCTTTGACCCAACCACCTAGGCAATACACACGGAATCACAGAACAACAACTCAATCATCACCATTATTACTGTCGCTTGGACAGATTCAAGGAGGTGGTGGCCTTCTGATTTTAAACGGTACCAGTAGTAGCGGTCAGCAACAGTCATCGCTAGTATCTCCATTGTCAGTGACGTCATTTATATGCGAAGAACCAAGCAACAACAGGTATCGGCAGCAGTATAAGCCGACGTTCGTGTTAAAAAGAGAAATCCCAGACACCCAGCCATCTTCATGTCTACATAATACTGAAACTACGTATGAAGTGGAAACTCAAGTAGAAGATAAAATTGAAGCTGAAACATTTGATAGGAAAATTAAGATGGAACCAAAAAGCCGAACTCAAATAGTCGCCAGTGCTCCAGCGACTCCATCTCGGTATCCAGATTTGGTGGAACGGTTAGAAACTAAGGTTTTGACGGAAAACTGTGATGATACGTTAGTTTTGTTAGGTACTGATGGAAATTTAGCTGCTAGTGCATTTTTCGATGAAACTTTGGAATTGTCTCATGAAGATATACAGAAAACTTTATCAGCTAATATGCCAATATGTGAATTAGATAGAAGTGTTGTGCGAAATTCGGACACAGCTAATGTGATGGTATCTGGAATCGACACAATGGACTTTATAGAAAGTTGTGAGGCGGTGGCATCACCAACTAATGTTGTTGATGATAACGTTTTTGTGAATTTGGATGCTTTTGATATGCTAGGTGATTTTCCAGAATTGGAAGTTCTCGACCCTAATACGATATCAACAAATACTGTAGTAAGTTTCGTAAGTTACTGATTTATTTACTACTACTATAATAACATAATTGAAAAAAATGCAATTATGCGTATTTGTTATATCTACTCCTTATATAATATTTTAATAAGTTGCTTATTTTCAGGCTTTATGTGGGAAATCGCCAACGGAGGAAAGTAGTGAAAAAATGCAAACAGATTGTCCTACAGAAGGTGCTCTTAGCATAACTGATTATTCTCCGGAATGGGCGTATCCTGAAGGTGGAGTAAAAGTCTTAGTAGCTGGACCATGGACAAACACAACCGATCAATATACAGTGCTCTTCGATAACTTCCCAGTCCCATCTATACTAGTTCAGAACGGTCTTTTACGATGTTTTTGTCCAGGTGAGAATCTAACTTACAAAATTATAACAAAAAATAATGTATAACAATTTTAATGATTAAATAAACAAGATTAAATAATTCTGAATTCTTTACCTGTAAATCTGAATTTTTAGTTAATTATACATTATTATTTTGTATTGGTTCTGTTAATTTCACTGACTTAAATTTAGGAAAAATTTCACTTGTCCAAAATTACTTAGTTAAATTTTAATCTTAATATATCCTCCTTTCCTCCTCCTCCTCCTCCGACTCGTAAACTACTTAACCGATTTTAATTAAACTTTGCACACCGTGTCCAGTTTGAACCAACTTAAAAGATAGAATAGCTTACATTTCAATTTATAGCCGCAATATTATTTTACTGTGATTTGTTTAATAACTTACAAAGGATTAGTTCCATAATAATCTAACAGATCGCCGTAGTAAGGTAATTAGTCTGCTAAATTGATTATGTAAACCTTAGTCACAGCAACGCGTGGCCGGGTTTGCTTGTAAGTCTGTATATTGATTAATGTTTTTCGTTTCTAATGCCATATTTAGCCCATGAAGCTGGGTTGGCGGCGTTGCAAGTAGCCTGCGGTGGTCGAGTCGTATCAGACACCGTAGTGTTTGAGTACAAGGCTGGGCCAGCACCGGCCCCTTCCTCACCAGCGTCAGCGCCTTTACCCTCGCTGGATTTTCGGCGTTTTTCACTACTTCAACGTCTACAACGACTACATGGACGATTACAGATAAAAATTGAGCCAATGGATGAAAATAATCAGGTAAAATTGACACTATTTTTTATTGTAATTTTATTCTAAGTATTATGAAAAAAGAATGTAGAAAAAATAAAGTAGAATATTATATTGTAGAACTGTTAGAATAAATAATTAACAATAAACAAATTACTTAAATTATGTTACAGGACACCTACCTCCTGTTTTGTAACATAACGGTTTTTATACTTACTGACCAAAGTTATTAGACAATTAGGATCCATCTCATCGTAATAATTACTATTTAATTTCTTTAGTTGAACATTTCAATACAAAAATTATGAGACGTTTTTAAATAATAAACTTAAGATTTATTTTATTCAATTTCAGATTGAAGATGTCCAATTATATTCCAATCCAAAATTTGAAGATCGTCTTGTTACTTTTTGTAAATCGTTGAGCTCGAGGTCTATGGGTGGGACCGAGGGTTTCACAACTGAACCTGGAGAAGACAGCTCATCCATCCTACATTTAGCCGCTGCCTTAGGATATTCCAAGCTGACAACACTGTTGCTGAGATGGAAACAGGACGACGCTAGTTTAGCATTAGAGAAGGAAGTCAATCTAGGTGCCAGAGACTGTGATAATTGTACACCTCTGGTAAGTTTACATTATAAGTCCTATTTAGAGCCTTTTGAAAAACGTTTTGCTTTAATAATAAGTTAATCTTAGTTTTACAGAGAGCTTAGTAACACACCCGTAAATGTTAACCAAATTCTGTTCGTACTTTTTACTGTTGGTTTTATTGGAAATATACGTCGGTATACGCATTGCTAATATTAAAATTGTTGTAAGTAAGTCCGTTTAGGTAAATAAGACATGTGAGTTAAATAAACTTATTCCATGTCTTTATTAACTGGACTTATTATTTTAACAATCGGGTAACTGTCATGTGCTGGTTGTAAAATAAAGATAAAGTAAGTAAAAGTGATCACAATCATTAATACCGAAAGCATGGTCAGCATTGCTGGACAGCAAAAACATAATGTAGGTACCTTATAGATGAAACACAAGTAGTAAATAAGTAGAGGCGATTTTACTTGCATAATAGTTTATTGAGATAATCAAGATTTTACATCTGATATGTACAGGATTGTGATAATTATCGGTAGCCCATACGCAGCGAAGAGCGTTTCATTCTTACTTATATGCAGTCGCCGGCTCACCAATTTTGCCGTATAAGGTTCGCTGGCTAGCTCACCGCACGCATTGTTTGTACGCGCGGCGATAGGCTTGCTAAGGCACGTTATAATGCGAAATTTACACTACTACTTCTTCTTCTGTATAGTCGTTTACTCATGACTGAGGGTCGTGATCAACCATGACAGTCTCAGCTACCATGTTCTGCCAGGCTTTTCTGTCTGGAAAGTAGGAAGGAACCGTGCACGTTGGTATCGCACGTTTTGTTCACCGTCACACTACAAATATCACTATATCAATTCTTTGCATTTATTCTTCAGATGGTAGCAAGCGCAGCAGGTCACGAAGAGACGGCAGTGGTACTTGCTCGCTGGAGCGCTGGCACTCGACGCGAAGCAGGGGCTCGCGCAGCATCAGCTGCTGCTCGGAGAGCTGGTCACACCAGACTCGCTAGTATACTGGA
This sequence comes from Carystus phorcus, assembly GCA_018248895.1. Taxonomy (NCBI): domain Eukaryota; kingdom Metazoa; phylum Arthropoda; class Insecta; order Lepidoptera; family Hesperiidae; genus Carystus; species Carystus phorcus. The sequence goes on from DWJN01000040.1 coordinate 19,880, forward strand.
TCGCATCCACCCACCTACTAGTGATGGAGTGTTTCGCAAACCACAAGGGTAAGGTTATATACCCGGTTTTGATTCGTATTTGTATGCCGACACACAGTTTCAACATAATTTTATAATACCGTTATTATTATAATACCGCTTCAAAAATCACACAACTACAGTTTCATAAAATTTTTGATGGATATATTTAATAATAATTTGTTCTTCAAATGGACTAATAAACTGATTAATCCATGCAATTCACTAATTCTTCAGATTATAAACGTTTTGTAAACTCAACCACAACCTTGCATCTTCCAAAGTTTAACTATGAGAGAATGCTATCTAGAATTAGGTCCATCTATTGTAACATAATGTTGAAACAATAAAGGATAAATAAATAAATCTTAGGAAATACTATCATGTATATAGCAATTCTCTATAAAGTTCTTTGTAACGTTGTTTTCGTCCATGTAATAAGTAATTTAAGGCCCGACCCATCATTGGGATGGTGGCAAGTAGTCAAATTATAATGCCGAAGTAAATTTTGTATTTTAAATAATATAAGTTATTGCTTTGATCACAATTCCGCCTGACCGTAAGTGGTTATGTGGTCTTAAAGTAAAAGTTCAAACTTAAGCATCAATTTAGAAAACCTTTTCACAGTAATAAAACAAAGCAGTTTTGCACCTTACTCTAAATACGTACGTCAAACTGTGTAACTTAATCTTTGTTATTTATATTATGATCATTGATCCTTATTAGTGAAGCGATTATCATCAAATACTTTTTGTACTTGATTTCAGGTTATCCCAAAAAGGCCGAACTGGAAGCTTAGAAAGTAACCTCGTGAAGAGACCGTCTATAGATAGTGGAATAAATATGGCTGACGCTTTTAGATCTAATTCAGCAATAGACAAGTCCGATGGAAGCTCTTCATCCAGGTAAAGTCTTTTGAGCTTATCAGAAAAGTCATGTCACTGAAATGATCTAGAGGATTATCATCTAAAGGATCTAAAAGAAGAAGAAGAAAACATCATTTTCATCATATATTATTAAAAAAACTGAGCTAAATACTCTATTAATGAAAACCAAAACATAAGATTTAAATTGGAAAATGTCGTTGCCTTCAAACTTTTGCACACATCAAAATAAGTAAGTGATTATTATATCATCCCCTGCGAATGACCATTAGTTATAGAATTCTTCGCCAATTGCAGATGGGAAAGAAGCATGTCACTACCCTTAGATTCCGACACATCTGAAGATAGTCTCGGGGATCCAAAAAATGGTCGACGTATGGACCTTGCCCTCTGTAAGTTTTTACTCGCTATTTTCCATCTACTTATAGTCAGTTAAATTTTCATTTGCTTAAGATTATTTGTTTTTATCGGCACGGCGCCTGAATTTTTCTGAGGTTTGAAATTTAAAGTTCGATTTACTGTTCCTTATAACCTTGAGCTCTGAGCGGTAAATGTCAGGGTTACCAGGGTCAAGCGGGATGAGTTCCTTCTCATTATGATCAGAAATATTTACGAGTGTCAAGTGCATACGATCTTTGATAAAACAATGTCGGTGCAAGAACATAAAAACATTAAAAACATATCACTGTTCTTAAACAAGAAAAATTCGAAACGCAATGAATCAGAACATTTAACAAATCTTATCGAAAAAGAAACATCAGAAAAAAGAGAAAGACCTCATCCAATATCAATGCGTCTAATATAAACGTAGTATATCGGTAGAGAATGAAAAATACCTTTATGAGAGACTTAAGATAGGAACTCGAATCCCTGACAAAAAGAGAAAGCACTCACCCGCTGACGCGCTCGACCCTGGCTGTCCAGGCGAGACGGCGCCGCGGCGCGCTGCGAGCCCGCTCATTGCCGTCGAGGCGCTCTCCGAGGCGTCCTCGCCCCCCGCCTCCCCGCCGCCGCCCTCCAGCTCAGGTCAGTTAGCTGCACACGCGAAACGGTATAGACGAATTGGCTGATAGTGTCACGGGCAAGTGCTTCGTTTTGCCGTGGCTGTTGGACACAAAGAACATTGGCTATTTGGAGTAAACTTAGATATGGGGGACATGAAATTTTATATGAAGAAATGGAAAATAATATTTACGTAAATAATATTTTGTTAAACCTGATAAACAGAGATTGACAAATAAAAAAGGGAAGAGAACGATATTTAAATAAATTATATTATAAAACAAATATGAAGTCTTTGTTATGGACAATTGTAAACACTTTAAAATTACGCATCCAAAATCAATCGAGTGAAAGATATTTCGAATAAACTATTATAAATCCAAATAAAAACAAAAAAGAAATCCTTTGAGTAGTCCAAAAGTGACCATGCTAACAAAAAAATACTGCTCTATACCATTTCAAGTCGCAGCACTCCCTCCGCTCGAGTTGTCTATCGATGTTGTGAATGTAGTAGTTGCATGGCCGCTCTGGCCGTCCGTTCTTCTTCTAACAAACGTCGTCTGTATATCTTCCTTCTCTGTCGCCAGTTTAGCCCTGAACGTCATTGCTATAGGTAGACCACTTGTAGATTCTTCTGTAATTCTGTATCCAAAATCGAGCGGAGATCCCCTGGTGTTGATGTCAGTAGTTACCTTAAAGTTAAACCGAATGATCTCAAAATAATTTATTTCATAATTTATCATACTTGCTACTGGATTACGTGGTTCAAGAGTAAATTTGTTTGATTTACAATTGTTGTAAAGTAAATAATAGAATTCGGTTTGACTTATTTGATGTTGTCCTTCGATGTCGCTTTCAATGGTTCGTATTGGTCTACCCACCTCCACTGTATCAGACACAACAGTACCAAGTGGTAAACTCAATTCCAGTACACCTCAGAACAACGTTGGTAAACTTAAACATATAGAAACAGCATCGACACGAATACGTGACAACAAACACTGCATGATGGCTCAATTGCTTGCATGAATCGATATAATACGTAAAAGCTTTTTATGTGTAGACACTTATAATAATTGCTTGTTCATCCATGCAAGGTAAGTGGCGCTTGAAGAGTTTTACAGAGCACAAGAAGTTGTCGATTAAAGCACTATTATTGGATTTGTCAGGTGCGAAATTAAACAAGTAATGTTCATGTTTCAATCGACTATACTTTATAATTGGCTATTAGAATATAAGGACGCAGAATGAACAAATCTTTGCTGTGCACGTATTGCGCATTGATTGTCATTTTGTTCCAATTTCTCATTAATAACAATGTTATGTGACTTATTTGAATCGAATTTTAAAATAATAACAAATTGTTTTCATCATTGGTAATTGTAATTCGCAAAAATCTTCATTGAACTTACAAGATTTTAATCTAGTTCCAAAAATATCACCATCTATGTTTCTAGAAACCGCCTTGAATCTTATCGATGTGGTCTATTACTGAAAATATTGCAAAAATGATGCGATTAAGTATTTGTGTAAAATTAAATTACTTACCCAAATAATCTATCACAGTGATGATACGCTAGGACCAATATAACATAACGCTTGGTGTTTGCGATGTTGCGTTGTTGTGTGTACCAGATTCCACTTCACAAAAAATATTTCAGGGGAGCAGGATGACCGGGTGTTCACGCTGGCCGAGCAGATCATTGCGGCCATGCCTGACAGAATAAAGGTCAGTTGTGTGTCGTTGTTAGCAATAGCATGATTTGTGTCATTTCATAACGTAACGGGTGAGGACGGCAATGCGAATGTAAATGAAACTATTTTACTATTATCAAATCTGTGTAAACTGCTTCTTCTAAAATTATAAACAAGCCGTCATTTATTTGTATTTGAATTATACTGTAATATTTGAAGACATATCTTTATTTATTTTATGTAACTGAAAGATTATTTACATTGAAATCTTTTAAATAATCGTTTATTGTAGTATTGCCATCAACGCCCTTTACTAGTGGCCTTGTAAATTTTTATATGTCAGATAGGTGGATGATCCAAAATATAAATTAAAGATACTATAAACTAGGTGCATGATACATCGCGAAATATACAGCTACTAATACCATTATTACAATCACATGGATAATACTATGTAAACTTTCAATTGATAGTAAAATTTCATGTTTATGAACTTAGTAAAGACACTTGTGTGAAAGTTACGATTGGTTTCCTTAAAGGAGAAATGAAATATTTTAGATTCCTAAAATCCCAAAGTAATTTTAGTGACGGTATTTTTTATGTCAATATAATATAGGTCTTATTTGTCCAGAACGAGAGTTCATCTCTCCTGTCGGGGCTGGACGGAACTGCTGGGAGCGAAGACGTCCTCATGACGCCGCTACTCGACGACGCTACCGCCTTCAACACCGAGTTCAGTTTCGAGTTCTGCGATAACACTTATAGATCTATTTCGTGAGTTGGATGACGGAGGGTCACTGTTTATTAAAATAATAACACCAATGATTCGATCTTCTTATATTATATTAACGTTTTATTGTAAACGACAAGAATATTTACGCTTACTTTTTGAATTAATTACACAATAAGTACGACTTCATGTTAGGTCATCTGTGTTATCTCTAGTTTAGTTATCGTTAATGTTCGAGATTAATCAAATTTTAATTAATATATTTTTTTCTGTAATGAATTGACTTTGAATAGTAATGGATAAGATTTTTACATTTTGCTATGATCTGTGATTTGTAATTAATTGTATACCGATACTTTTTGCCATTGCCTTTTTTATGACTCTTATTCATTTAGTTCATAATAAATGCTTATAATAATAATAAATATTTCGAAATGGGTGCTAGTATGATAGTTAATATGTAACTTAGTAAACGCAAGAATTGTGTATAAATGTCCATGACATATTAAGTTAATGTACGTTATCTTTTCTTCGTTTAACAATTAATACTGCTTATAATGGATTTTCTTAATTCTTATCTAATATTCATTACTAACATACATTAATATTAATAGTTTTTATTAGGAATTTGATTTAGACTAAAGAAAACGTCGATGTTAAAAGTTTCATAGTAAACTCTCAATTTTACTTCATAAGATTACCACATTTTTTAATGTTCTCTTAGTTGTTTAATGTTATTCTAACGACAAAACAAAACATTATCTTCATGCTAGAAGTGCCCGCAAATTAATGTACCTTTTTTACTTTAAAGTCTTGATTAATTGTTAGTAAATTTATATCTCTATCATATTTATTATATTAGCATAGTTAGTTACTTCTTTTGTAGCTATTTTTAACTGTTACTATTATTATATTATCGTGTTATTTTCTCCTTATCCCTAATTGAATGTTATATTATTTGCATATTCAGTTAAAACATTGTGTTTTGACATTATATATATGTGAGTATGTAACTTTAGCTTAAATCTACTGTTAATTCTTTAACATTTCAGATATGTCAAAAACATCAAAAATTCAGAGCGTTTTTAATCCAGATTCCAAAATGTAAAATAAAACTATAACGTAACCAATATAAGACATAAAGATCAGATGAAATTGTAAGAAAAAAACGATTATTTATTCTAATATCTTTTATCATTTTATTATAAACAAAGGCTCAGAAAGGCTTCCGACAACCCAAAGATCCAATGTTTATTGTAACAGTTTTAATGATATATTAACTTCTAGGTACTGTGGGGGGTCAACGCCCTGTTCTTCAGGATCTGTGTCTCCAGGGTCAGCGCTCTCACCACCACCGCCATCGCCGCGGTCTACTTTACCATGCACACCGACAGCAACACTCCAAGAGTTCCTTAACGCTACTACTAACTTTTCAAGCTTAACTTTGAACGGTATGTTTTCAATTCAACCACAGTTTACTGAAAGTATTGTCGTATACTGTAAGTACTGTTAGAGAGTGAAGGTTTTATTATGCATCTACATATGCGTGTTTGTGCCTTCACATGTTTTGTACTTTCCTTGATGACTAAGGAACGATATAAACGACAATAATATTATTGAAGCGGGTTACAATACTGACCTCGATTACATGCCGATGGGCTAGATTATCGAAAGCGGCGACAGAACTTGGTGGAATGACTTTTCATAATATTAACATTATTGTTATGGTCATTAATGTTATTATTAATCTTATTGGTTGAATCAGCTATCAAATTTGCCGTTCTGACTCCGAACTTGAGAGCCAGTTCTTCGTCTTCTTTTTTTTATTTTCTTGGCTACAACAATTCGGTGACGCCTTTTGTGTTGCTGATGTTCTTGGAAGTCGGTAAGCATTTACCATAACGTGGCTGATTTTATAATTTGACGACTATTCATATAAAAAATGATAATAATCAATTTGGTTACAAATGAAGTGCATGTGAACTATGAATATAAGTTTTTTCATTCGGGTATAATATTAACCTTCGTGTAAAATTAAGTTATTTATATATTCTTAGGAAAACTACAGTAAAGCGTATTATAATACCTAAGTACATTGTGAGAAATATAAGGCTACTTAAAAGTACTTCAGGTCCTGCATTTAGACTACTGAATTATAAATACTAGATTAATAACAATGAATATCTTTTCAGATCGCGAACAACGTGAGTTATACTCAGCGGCCATAACTATTCAGAAAGCATACAGACAGTATCGAGGACGACAGCTCCAACGACGTGCTGCGGCCGCTGCTATCACTATACAGAATTGTTACCGACGATATAAACAGGTATAGTACACAAAATTATAATGTTTTTAATAGTAAAAAGGCGATGCTGTATCAAAAGTTCTTTATTAGGTATTATTCTTCTTCGTATGCTCTTGACAGAGCAGTTGTGGTCTATAGTGTTAATTAGTGGTGCACAATTCTCTATTTCTTTCTAACAGATGCCTGGCTGGCGTTCTCATTAATTTACGCCTGGGTTAATTCTTTAACCTCGTCTGTCTACTGTAGCGGATATCTTCCCCAACGTATAGCTCCATCCACCTATCATTAAACTATTGGGCTCTCCACGGCATGCCATCTATGTCCAAAGCAGTGAAAGATTCTGATGGTTACTATCATAGATAGGCAATTCTTTTCTATGCTAATTCCTCTGTGGTTCATATTTTCGCTGCGTATAGAAATATGGAGCTTAGTTTTTATTAGACATAATACTAATAATTAGATATTATTACCTATAGATAGAACCACAGGCTTATCTAAAGTTCGTTCTGCATATATTTTAAATCAGTGGTCAACGCCAGTACTGCCACAAGTAATGCATAATTTCTCTCGCAGGTCAAATATCATAGACAATTGTATCTAATTAGTGTCGTTATTTCGTTTCTAGTTTTGAATCACGATAGTGGAAGAGGTTTTAAAAATTAAAAATGTTTTACCCGTTGTAACTGTGCTCAAAAAATACATTTTCGAAAAACAGTCGAATTAATGTGTAATAAAGATCATTACAAGCGTTCATAGTTCGACGAGTCGCGTCGATTCGAAGCGATTGGCCGAGTCAAGCAACTGCGGGCGCGGTCTGTACCGGCATGGATAATTGTTAGTGGCAATTTTTTTTTGAGCGTTTCCATGCTTCGGAGGACACGTTAAACTGTAGGTCTCGCTTGTTATTGTAGGTAGCAATCATCAAGCCATGTTGGAGGCTTTGAGCAGCATAAAAAACTGACTTTAGGGAGGCTACCCCTCCAATAAAATAAAAATGGAATATGCTCTAGACCTCAGGGATGACGAGAGACCTGTTCCCACTACTGAACTATTAAAGGGTTGCAAACAAAGATTATGTTAAGTTACTCGTAGCTTTGTGCATTGCTCTCTTTCTTTTTAGACAGCGTGATGCGTGAGTGATGCCTTTGGTGTTTCTAATGTCCATGGACAACGGTGCCCGCTTAATATTATTAGTTTTCATTGACTAGTAGCTAACTACTTAATTTTGTTATAGTTTGCATACTTGAAACAAATGCACGCCGCGGCGATCGTCATCCAGAGGGGCTATCGCACGCACAGGGAACGCCGTCTCGCTGCAACACCTGCCAAGTAATGTCATAATTTTTACTAGAAGTACTTTTATTCCAAAATTAATAATTAAAACTCGCTTTGCTACAATATTTACCCGAAATGTAAGAAATGTTTCATTTAATTTCAGTCTTGTAACAAGTTTATTTCAAGTTATCGATTAGATAAATCATTGCTGTTGTTTTATTATATTTTTATTTCATATCTGACGTATTACCTATTTATATTCAAATTAGATTTATTAATTACAGTTCTACACTTTGTACAAACCATTTTTATTTGTCCTTTTAATATATATTTTTTATGCTACTTTTAATTACCTTAAATTTAGTCGTCTTTTTTTTGATCAGAGCCTATATTCTGCAATTCGACGTCAAAATCGTTTCCCTAATAAACCCTTATAAACTTACATTCATCATTTTATTGTAACTAACAGTCTGATATGATTTAATGTCTTTCGGGATTTATTGCTTAATACATCAGCACTCATCTGCGATATAGTTTCTTTGTATAGAATATATGGAACAATTTCAAATTCAGTTAATTGTTATTTATTTGGACCTGCAGACGAACGTATTCTCAAAGACGCCAGAATCAAGCAGCAAGGAAAATCCAACAATTCATGAGGCAGTCCAAAATCAAGTAAGTCATTATGTACTAAGATTCCTGTATGTTCTATCTCTACTCTTTATTCAGAGTACTCTCTAATTGCGATACTTTAATAATCTTCTATCAAATAAGGTTTACATTTTAGTTTGAGAAATTTACTGATTATTTAATTTCCTGCGATTGTTGAACATTAGATGTAATCATTTATAATTTTATTCTAATCAGCATTTTAACTTCGTTTAATACTTTGTATAAATATCAAATTATGCTTATAGTAAAGCAATCATAGGAATCAGAAATAGTTTCACTATCAAAGCCGACCAATAGTGTACTAGGATAATAAAGTGGTTACAGAAGCAAACGTTTGGACCAATCAACTGTTCGATTGAGCTAACCAACAACCAATCGAGTATGATCTCTAGACCGATAGGTGACCGTAATGTTAAAATTATTAGAACTTGTAAGCCTATGCAAAAATATTTGGACGGCAAAAAATGTTTACCGTCCAAATTAAGAAGGGTCGAGGTAGGCTCAAAATATCCTAAGTCGTGAAGCGCAATAGACTCCTAATTAATTGGCGTTTAAATTTGTAACCAAAACAAATTAAATCGTTTAAAAGATCATTTCACTAAATGTTAAGTTTTTCTTACATTAATCTGTATTCTTAAAACTCTTACTAATCGTTGTATTTCAATCACGTTTTAGAATATTAATTAAATGAACCTTCATAGATGAATTTCACAAAAAATTTTATTTTACATCAAAATTTACGGTTGAACAAATTACAGTTGAACCTGTTTGTATTAAAAAAGAAAACATATTAATGTAATGAAACAAATAGAAAGTTTCAATTTGATCATAATAATGCCAAACATTCAATACCTTACAATCGTATAAAATATCTTAATTATGGCATGATTCGATATCATAAATGAAATAAGTAATGGAGATATGAAATAGATCTTTTGTACTTTCCTCACAATTCTGGCTTCATTTGCAAACTTTGATTGCTCATCAAAAGGCGACCCTTAAAAACCCATTGATACGCTATTTGATACTCCCGAATATTATAATGACGGCTCGAGAATATTGAAAGGGAAAGGGAAAGGGAACGGAAATTTTTGGCTCCTCAAAGTTTGCCAAGATTTTAATAAGAAACGATTCAGTTGAAGTTGATTTAAGTCAAATGACTGTGTATAAAATTTTGGGCATTTCACTTTCTAAAATGAATTTGGCTTAACTTTATCTAATATCGAGGTTATTCTTGCTTATGAGGTACACTATCATAACAGTAGTTATTATAAATTTTATGAATCTTATAAAAGGAGAAAAATATTTATAGGGTGTTCATTGAGGTAAAAACAATATTACATTTGTCTACTTTAAAAAAATGTTATTCTTAAAACGGTTATAGCTATGGATACAATTAGTTATACAAAAAAACTGGGTTTAATAGGTATGACTAGAATATCGCTTGCATTTTATTTACTTGCAATGAATGACCATATATTGATCATATTTATATTTTTTTAGGTTTTATAGCTTTTATTCGTTCTTTATTTGGTATTCAGGCTGTATTAAAACTATTCAATTTGAAGCATATCGATTTCAATTGCGTCATTTATACGTGTTTATAATACGTTATTTGAAATTTTATGTTATTACTTATTATACTCACATGTATATTTATTTATATCTTTATACCCTGTTGAATACATTACCAGTAGCAAATGAGGACAGATTTTTAAGAATTAAACACGCTCGATATCAGTTAAAGTTTCTGTTATTACGAAGAACATAATATAGTTTATTGCCTGATCATTATTCATCCAAGTAGTTCTACGGGAATAGCAATCTTGAAACTTTCAAAAAATTAATTAAGTAGTAGATACTACAGCATAATTCTAACAAAATTTGTTACGTATCAAAAATTCTGGTAATATAATTTTATAAATCCAAAATTTTGCTGCAGTACTACATTGGAATTATTGGAAATTCAATAATTATTAATATGATATTTTCTTTCATACACGCTACTAGTACTTGGGAGGAATTTACAACAAATGTAAGTGACAACACATTGCAGTAGCTGTTTGTCTCAAAATTGATTGATTTTAATTTGTTTATTAAAACAGAACGATATTATATTATATATTCAAAACATTAAGTTCTTATGTGGGTGATTATAGATTTTATTAAAACATTTCGATCGTATATTCTGACAATTCTCAACAAATTTAATGACGTTTTCAGTTGCAAACACCCTTTTACCTAAATTCCGGAGGAGACCAACCAATCAATTTTACTTTCATTCAAAACACGCGTTGCTGCGAACAACGCCTTTTAAACATACATATATCCATAGTTACGGAATTTTTTTTAGGGATAAAAAAGGTGAAACTTTAAGTCAGACAAAATAGATATTAGTGAAAAGATTTGTAGGTATGAAATTGTTTCTTACATGTAACATTTTCAAACAGATTGCAGAGCGCACGAGCCGAAAGCGTGAGGGTGGCCCGGCCGTGCCCGGGTGTCCACCAAAGCTCGTCGCTGCCCACCACCAATACACAACCCATGCCTAATCGGTAATAATCATTCAATTTGTCGTCTTATTTCAAAAATAATAGAAATCGGTGAAGACGTAAAAGCAATAAATGCATATATAAATAAATTAATCGCCCGAAAAGAGAACGAAATCAAATTAAGGAAATTAGTTAATGTAAAAGGTTAACATGATACAGAGTCACATATATGATTAAATATGATTATAAGTTGCAAATTACTATGTGTCCACTAATTTATGTATCTTTTGCCAATTACCTGAGTAAAAACTTTCTATTAGGAAGATTTTATTAATTACACTGAGATATTTTTTTCAGGATTGTTGACTACTTAGCACCAGAGTCGCCTATGAATGCTGATGAAGACCTTTTACTTGAGCTTTTGTTTAAAATGTGACCTGAAAACATAACAGAGTCTGACAGGACTATAAGTAAACCAGGTTTCTGATGAGATCCGTATTAAAAACGATTTTGATGATACTCGTATCCATTAAATTGTATCTAAGACTCTTTAGAATTAGCTCTTTAATTGTCTGTAGCTGCTAAGTATAGGCAAGGCAGTGCGTAGACATCGCAGATTATTTTAAGGTCCTAAATAAAGATTAGGAAAGAATGATATGGCGGTATAAACAACATTTCTGTGAAACTAGTATGGTACTTTGATAGTATTCGAATTGAAACAAATGAATTAATAGAGGAAGTTTTTATGGTGCGGTTTAGGCATTTTTATGTCGTCAAAACTAAAAACAGTAACATTTTAATGTGACGCGTGGAAAAGGATTTAAGACGGATTGATAAACGGGACCTTAATAACTTCAATACGTAGAGATGTATTATTAAGTTGCAGTGACGATTTATGTTAGGTATCCTATTGCAGTAGTTAATAACTTATACTTAGAAGCTATAGATTGAAAAATTGACAATCAATATACTACTGCCTTATGTTATCATTCCACATATAAAAATCCATAGGTTTCTCATTTATCGTCATTAATCAAACCAAATACAAAACATTTACTTGAAACAGGTTTCGTGGAGTTGTGAGATAACTCAGGCCTTCGATATTCAAATTTTAACATTGTTTCTACAATAACCTTCCTATTTCCTCTCAAAAATATTTTGTAATTTTTTTAACTTTCTTATACAATCTTCTTCTATCCCAAATTTGGTTGGTTTCTCTTGTCGTTTTCTTGTGTTTTATTTTAAGGTGACTTGTTCAGAGTTTGGATTTAAATTCTCATTTTCGTTAAACTCTTCAGGTCATAGACAGGGTTATATTTAGTATAAATTTTATCGTATTTGTATTATATTTTCATAACGTATTTTTGAGAAATTTGTTTAGGGCGTTTATTGGAATCATATTTTTGAAAACTCTAAATTGGATGTAAAGTAATTAACCTAGATTATCAGTAATATTGGCAATCTCTTTTCTAAGTTCGTAATTCATTGACATTTTTATTTTAGTTATCGCGATCCTATCAGATTGCGTATCACTTGATACACGTTCAATTAACTTCCGTTCAGTTAAATTTTACGTTGGCAAGTTGTGAGATCAAGTCAAATTAACAATTGACTCGTCATGATTTCCACGGTGGAGTTTAAAGTAAGTAGGTTAAGTACAAATTTAAATTATTAAAAGCCACTGTTCTTATAATGTAGATGCACCTAGCGTATAATACAATAAACCCGACGAGCTGTGAGTATTTTGAGATTTTATCGTAATTAAGAAAAAAATAATTAGTTTTACTATTGGTCTAAAGTTTACCATATAGGTTTCATTCCAGCCTAAATAGGTTAATTATCGTTTTATTATATGCAATGAATCTTAAAGGATCAATAGAAGCTATCTATGGACTCCTAACATTTCTGTAGGTAACATCTTAATCTTATGAAATCTTTGACCTTGAGTTTATTTCTGTTAGTTTTAACTATTTATACTTATTATTAGTTTCAAAGACAAATAATATTTCCTTGTATTATTTATTTAAGTCTTCGATTTCCCCACCCCTAGTTCCTACTTCAACAACTATTGAAATATTTAATAAATTGTCAATACAATCTAAACTTAGTTCATTAGGTAGTTGTTAACTTTTTGTTTTAGATTCTTGATAAAGCTAATTGCCATACTAATCTAGCGTTCATGAAAAAAATAAGGTTGTGCACCACTTAAATATAGAAATAACTACCTAAATATTCCCTTTTTCTGAATTCTCTGATATTTTAACGTAGAAATATAGTTCATAGTTTAAGATAGGAGTAATAATAGCTTAACCATAAGACGACGTGCTGCCGTCAAGATATTTTCGATTCGTATTTTTATAAAGCAAAAGTTTCGAACGACTAAGATTGCTTTGCTTGTGCAGGGCCGTGGATCAGAACCTTCACTTACTTTGAATACAACACTGATTTGTTCGACTACTTTACTAAATTCCATTTCAAGAACAGTTATGGTTGACATAAGTTCACTGAGTTTTATTTGATGGTTTAAATTTCACGATATATCTTTATTTATATTCGACTCCTGCATTCCACATGATTAATTATTTTTAGTAAGATATGAAAGGCCCAGAGTTGTCATAATATGTAAATTGGAAGCCGAGATGATTAGCAACTTCATTATCCAAATAGTGTTTGATAGGACTTTTTGCGATTCAGAAATTTTAATGATAAGACATTATCTTATATTGAATGTTGATAATATCGATTGATAGAAATAGTTTAGGGGATTGGATTGTCGAAGTTGCTAATTATGAATCGGTAGTTGAAGGAGAAAAATAATGAATGTAACGCGACGAAGTTCGAGAATAACCGTCCAGTTGTGGCGGCTTTTGCACCCTCTGGTTGCGTAACGGCAAAAGTCGCATTACAGTTACAAGCGAAAACAGACAATGTCTGAGTTGGAAGTACGTACAGTGAAAAGACGAGATTCGCTTGCGGGGCATGGGGCACCTGAGGGCGCACGTATGCAACATGTACATTTTATATTTTTGGATTGCTAATTTTAAGATGTTATATTTATATATGTATACGTAGTGTTGGCGAGTACGAAACCAGTATTTCGAAATGTATTACGCCAAAAAGTTTTGATGTATTAATTTTCCACGAAAATTCTCTCGTTTTCTTTTCAAAATGGATAGTTCGTTTAGCTAGTGGTCATGTATATATATTTTTGGATAGTGTGCACGATTGCTTCCGGAGCGCCGATGATATAAATTTAAAGAAAGGTGAGTAAAAAAAGGAAAATAAGGAATAAAAAAAAAGAAAAAAACAATATTTTTAACGGTAACGCAGAACCTCTGAAAGCAATAATATTTTTGTGGTAAAATTACTCCAATTTATAGGAAAAGAGTATTTTATTATCCACGCAATCGTCACAAACAGTTGAATATATAGAATGCTTCTTAGTGCGTCCGTAATATGTGCTCCTAACTTCTCGTACTTGTGAGATCTTTCATTCAAAATATTATAGAACTCGTGTGTGTTGTTGTGTAATGAAGAATGATATATTTTATTTATACAAGATATTAGCCTATTTTATTATAATTCTACTGGAGGTTTTAATTGTATACATTTAAATAAGTAAATTGCATTTCTGTTAGAATGTTCACATTGTAAACATATTTTTGTTCAAGTCGATAAACAACAATTATTTTAGAATATATATTTTTGGATAATATTTAGGGGCACATTTCACGGCGGGCCTTAGTATTGACCACAGTTAAAACATAGTGCACTAGACGTAGTTATAGTTAGATAAATTACTACTTATATATATGAAAAAAATAAAAGAAAATCTTGAAATCTATACATAGAATTTAAAATTAAAAGTTTAACTAATACTTTTTATTATTATATTAAGAAGCTTGTTCACACATTTTAAAATCGTATTTAGTAAGTACAGCTAAGTATTATGACTAGAAAAGTTTAAAAGGTACTGGAAAGTTGTAAAAGTGAGACTACGATTGAAAATTTTAATTTTTGAATTTGGCTGCTATTAAGGCTTTTTCAGGTTGGAGTTGATGGTGTTTTCACGAAGTTTTTCTGTTATATAACAAGTTAGAAAAACATTGTAACATTCGAAGAATAAACGTATATAACAAGTACCGTTAAATAAATATAACATCTACAAATATTCATTTTTCATTTTAATATTCATTAATTATAGCAGCACTAAACCATAATTGCATTGATAAACTTCGTATTAACACTCGTGCGAAAACCTGTTTATTATAATATTTTGTTTGATATGCGCCAAAGGCGGATTATTTTACATAATGTGATAAATATGGCAAAAACATTGATTTGAGTCATCTTATTCTAATAATTATTGTACCTATTATTTCTAGAATAACATAGGCAATATTATATGCTACTTGTTAATTTAATTAAAATTGTTTATTTTAAAAAATGCTGTAGCTTTTCGGTAGAATGGTGATTTACTAAGCGATTATAAATGTAATATATTTCATGAAATTTCAATCATTATTTTAAACACAAAATATTTTTTATTAAATGTAAAGTATAAATATGTAATATAATTATATTAATAATTATTAAATATTATTAGCAATTATTGTATATTCAATTGAACTTTTTTGTATAATTTAATTTAATTTATATGTAACTTAGTAAATCATTATTCTGTGTATATAGGTATTAATTTTTAGTAAAACGAGCCTGCCTAAAATATAATATTGCATATCACTTAGATATTATAACTTTTGGGAAACATTGTTTTTTTTTCTGAAACGCTAGACGCATATAATTATATAATTTGTATCTTATACTGCCTTTTGTATATAGGGGCTTGTAATATAACGACCAGTATCTATACTAATGCGAATTAAATTAATTTACTACCATTTTTTTTATAATTTACGAATATATAACACAATTTATTGTATAATTATTTATCTTTATGGTGGAAGAAACAAAGAAAAATTCACCTCTTCACCAATTATTTTACATAATATAATATTTAATTTATTAAATTGTTAATTCCTTATTTGTCTTTAATTAAATTTCGCTATGAATATAAATTACAAGTTAATTTAATGAGCCCTTCGACAATACCTAAAATGTTAAGTTTTATTACGAAATACGATATTAAATAGTTTGTTACATAATGAGCTAATTTCACAACAAAATTAAAGTTAGTATATTAACCATTTTATTTTTGATGTTATATGTTATAAATTTTATTTTTACTGTTATGTAGACGTTTTCGAAAAAATTTTATTTGTCTGTCGCCGTTAAAAGATATATATTTTCAAAGAAGTGAATGAATAATTTCCCGAGTCTTGTAAGTTCCCGAACATAACGCATGTATTAAAAGCCCCTGTTACAATTCGTAGTTTTGCTTCAACCATTTTGTATTAATCAATGATATATATTTACATATAGTAGCGTATACGTATTTGATAGCGAATTTTATGAGATTATTTTTTAAATAATAAAATAAAAATGTTTGTTTGTACGCAAATGTAATCGTTATTAAATATAAGTTTTCTCTTCTTAACGATAGAGATTATAATGAAATCGTTATGTACTGCCAGTTTCGAGGTTTCTAACACCAATTTTTGAAGATTATCTGTCTGTGTGGTATGAAAGTCCTTAAATCTTTGTATTGTTGAAATATATGTACCCAAATATATATTAATTTCAATGTTCTGAGTACATAGTTAACCGTGAAACTTTAATCTTATCAATAAATCGAGATAGGCTTTCGTTTTTTTGTTTTCTTACCAAATGTAATATTTTAAAATACTTATTTATTTGTATTAGTTTACATACTATTTTTTCTATTTTTAAAAACCAAAAAACATATAAATATAGTAAACGAATCATTAGTCTACAATGTAGTTATTTTTCATTTACTAAAATGATAAATAGCGAATTAGTTAATTTATTTCACTCACTGAATATTTTAGACTTAGACATTTTAAACTAGGATTTTCCTACGTTTTAAAAGAATGAAGAATATTAGAAAAAAATATACATATTAAATTAAACGAAATATGTGAATGAAACAAAAAATGTTCGTCGTTGCCACGAGTTATGATAGGTTGGATTTTTATTTTTTACCTTTTGGCATTCGAATTGGCCACTAATGAATAAATTCTCCAGAGACTTCTAAGACTAAATGGTAAGAAAAAAATAAAAAAAGAACAATATTTTTTCTTTGCATCTTTAAAATAACGCATCTTGTAGGAACCTATAAAACTTTATTGAAAAATCCATTACCTACCTAGAATTTGCCATTTGACTCATTTGAATAAACCAATCCATTTAAATATAAATATAATGATTTTTGTGCGATATATTTTATTTAAAACAAAATAAGCTTGTATTATATAAATGTACTTAAAGTTATTCACATCAAATTGGAACTTATGTTATACAGGGATTTATTTTCTCAGGATGAAATGTTGTGAAATTGTTGTTATACTTAGTCCTTTGTCTTAGTTTATTTTAATTGTTACTTTATTATTATGTAACATAAACGTTATTCTGTTGTAACATAAAATAAAAATTCTTGTATATTAAAGTGATGTAATTATACTAATACGAGATGTAAAATTACTTAAAATGTATTTAATGCCAGTATCTTGACTCACTTTTATAGGGGTTTATAACATATTTCGTCTTGTTTCAAACGTGATCATTGGTATTATAAGTTATTGTTAAAGTTAAGTTGTATGTAGTTAGTCAGTTTTCAAATTTTCAAATGCAGTATTATAACGTGTGTATGTAATTCAACAATCTTAGACTGATAAGGGCAGCGTGAGTCGTACCGGTTACTGTGTACTTTGACAAAAATAATCTTTCTTTGTAATTATAATCTATAAACACTACAAAATTGTGATTCAAAGCAATTTAAAATATTACTGCTGATTAATTATGTTGTTTTAATTTCAAATCCTTTTCCGTTTTTAGTCTACATTCGAGACAAATTATGTGAAAGTGCCTTCAGGCTTGACGTTAAGCAAATTTTCCTCATGTTTGTTGCATTTTAAAGCACCTCAAATATAATACTCATGTTGAAAGTCACGAAACGAATGGTGCCTTCAACTCATCAATGGACCACCACTGAGCTGAGTCTCTCCTCATCACTGATCCTCAGTCTCTAAACCTAGGTCCCTAGGTCTAGAGCATACTCCACCAGTCTGCTCCAGTGCGGATTGGTGGAGGGGTTAGTGGCCGACCCAAGTGTCGGATGTATTTATGTTCGATGTTCGAGCGAACACTTACAACAAAAAGACCATGGTGCCAGCCAGGCAGATAGTACAACATATTACCATGTATTACGAAGCGCTCATAGTCCGGCAATCGCGTCAATCCTATGCGATCGACAGAGTTAAGCAACTGCGGGCGCGGTCGGTACCTGGATGGGTGACTAGTGGCAAACATTTCTTGAGCGTTTCCGTGCTCCGCAGGGCACGTTAATCCGTCGGTCCCGATTGCTATGAACATAGCAGTCGTCAAGCCATGTCGGAGGCCTTCGGGCGGTTTAAAAACATCCGACACTTGGGTTGGC
>DWJN01000041.1:0-38047 GCA_018248895.1 Carystus phorcus
TAATCTCAAGTGGTTCAAGCTACGGCTGAAACCTAAATATCCGTTTTCTACCCTTCGGGGGGAAAACGGTTCTATTTGGGTGTCTCTTAGTTCACAAATTAAATTTAATGAATCAAATCAGAACAGTTTTCCAAGTGCAGATATTTGAACACATTTGCAAAACTTTCGGTTGTGATGAAATGTGAGGTATTATGTTTAAGCCCTAAAAGGTTGCCTGCAGCTCAAATCATGTCCTTAAATGAAACTTCCTCAGCAGGTAATAATACAGGAATCAAAACTCATATACACATTCATTATAAGGCTGAGTATAACAATGTATATTGCAGAACAACTTGGTTATTTAATTATATGTTACATACATGAACTAAAAATATTGTAATAATTATATAGTTATGAATTAAGTAAAGTATTTCCAAGAGTATTTTGTCACCGTCATGTAATCAAACACATGATTTTTAAAAGAATAACTTTTGTTTTTAATATATTAACAAGGCAAATTTATGAGGCGAAGGTAAATAGAAATGCTGGAAGAGGAAGAACATAAAGGACCTTTCACAATCAGGTAGAAGACATTCTCAAGAAAGATCATGTGAGATGTTCCCCTTTTTGGAATATCTTGAAGTTTTTATATAAGAAATGTTTATACTGCAATAAAACATGTAATTGTCGCAATATTTTTTTACTTGGTTTCAGCTTTTGTTTTTAAATTGATTTATTTTATGTTATGATACTGTTAGCATTTGCTTACAAAGAAAAGAAATTACCTCAATTATATCAGAAGCAGAGCCAACACAGTACTCCATAACAAGCCATGCTGTATGTTCCCTCTTGTAACATCCTTTGTACTCTATGGTGTTTGGATGTTCTAGTTGTTTGAGAAACCTGCACAGGAAAATATGTGTGAAGCCCGGAGAACAGATATCCAATAAACATGCTTTGTTGTATTTTTTATTTCAACCTGATAGAAGGTAACTCTCAGATATTTTCATCCTCTCTATTCCAATAATCAGACAATACAGAGTAAGTTAAATATGGATATTTACAGAATGAATTTCAAACAATGAGAGTATATAATGACAAAAACCAATATAGTAAAAAAAAATGAAGTTGTTTTAATAAAAAATTATATGAAGTCTGGTCAAATATATTTGCTTACTTAATTTCTTTCAAGATATCCTGCCACTTCTCTTCACTCTGCTTCCCCAAATATGACATCTTCTTGATGGCCACAATCTCTTTTGTAAGATTGCAGCGTGCATAATACACAGCACCGAAGGACCCATGACCAATTTCTCTAAGATCTTCGAAAATCTTTTCTGGGTCATGTTTACTGAACAACTCTGCAATATCAGGGTCCTTGAGGCTGCCAGGTCGAGGCATTTCTTGGTCTAAAAAAAATGCTTTTACTGTACTATTATAAATGTTGATATTTTAAATATTGTTGAAAAATTTAATATGTTAAAAAAATTTTACAACAATAAGAAAAAAGGTTTAGTTCAGGGCAGATTAAATGATACTATGGTAAATATGAGCATTAAGATTTTAAGTCATACAAAAGGTGTGGGGTGCTCAATATCATTTGTTATAATTTTTCACTAGTTTAATTCCAACATGAACAGTAAAGTTTAAAAGTGTCATAGTAATTGGTCTTTTACAAATATGAAAAGTGTAAATTAAACCTCATCACTCAAAGTAGGCAAAATCAAGCCCAAAAGAGTCAGTTACAAAGATACAGGTGAACCGAATAAATTAAATAAAAAAAAGCTTAATGTAAAGGTTTTAATGGCTACAACTAATAAGCATAAATAACTTTAATCTTTATTATTTCATTTATATTTACATACTATATGAATATGCAATATTATTTAGTTTTGTCAATCAATTTTATGTGGTTTTCATATGATGTGATACCTATAAAATACTTTTTTATTTCGGTTTTCTTTCTTAAAACTGTTATGTTAAATTGCTAATTGTAGCACTTAGTTGATATGTGACTAGAGGCTATGATTAAATTAAATTTATATATTGGATTAATATTTAGTTATGATTCTGAATTATCATATATTGTAAAATTCTCTAGTACTATCTTTTACATTATTCTATGGCATTTTTATTTATATTCAAGGTTTTAAATCAGCACTAGGGCAATTGCGATAACATAGAAAATGTTATTTAATATTGAAGTAAAAAACTTGCTTTTACGCAGATATAAAGTATACTATTATTATACCAATTAGGATACTAGTTGACTTATCATGGCAATCAGGTGCCGTCATAGGTACATACCTACACTACTTATTTAATTCTAAGTCAATATTTGATAACTATCCCTCTAATAATAGGTGGCAAATTGGTTCAAAACAGTAAGCAAGTAAGAAGATCAAAAGTTTTGTCTTAAAGATACATCACAAATTGATAATAATGACTACAGCTAAACAGTGATTTGCCATCTATATTTGAACTCATACAACTAAATACAAAAATCAATAGTTTATTTACATTCATTTACATTTAAACAGAAAAATTACAATTAATGAAGAATAGCATTTCAGTTTGTGAAAGAATAATCAGTTTAAAACAAAAATTTACAAAAAATGATTGTCATTATGAGCTCCTAGCTGAAACTATGGGAAATTATGATTGAAATCTTATGTCATATAAGATAAATACTTATAAGAATACTGGAATTAATGAATAACTGAGTAACTTGATAAAAAGCTTTACATACAAAATTGCGTGATGGTTTTATAGAGAATACGATATTTGGATGACACATTTTTGTCAACAAGACTTCGAATGAATCAATGTGTTTGCCATTGTTAGGAACAGAAAAATATAGAAGAAAGAACATACTTCTTGTGCCAGCTAGAAGCCGGCGGCGTCCGTCAGTTAATTAGAGCACTCCCGCCTCCCCTGGCCATCCTCCGCGCTCGCTATCTGCAAAAGTCGGAAATCGGCGATAACAGGCCACGCCGAATTTCATACCATCTCCTATAATAATCGTTAATTACATATTTCGACTATCCTATTCGTTACCTGCACATGCTACAGCTGATCTTTCCAATAATCCGTGTTACTACGTACATAATCCCATTAAAAATATTAGCCCCAAGACGACTGCACACTCACCTCGGGGCATCCACTGACCCGACCTCGGCCACTGTAGTGTACCTCTCCCGTCCACGATTCGATGGGTGCTACCACTCGCCACTTTCACATTCACTCTATACAATTAGTATCAGTTTCACCCTCACGGAAGGTAACGAATTGAAAATACTGCGAAATACTTGGCACTTACAATACAAAATTTCGCCTCAAAATGGCGTTGGGGCATAGAATGCGATGATAGCTTTTTGTTTTATAAGGCACTTAGTATAAGTTTTTCTATCATCATCGTCACTCACTTGAAAGTCACTTATTCCTTTTTATTTGATAAATGCTATATGGTATGGGCGTTCCGTGGAAAAATTGTTAAAAACTATATACAACTTTCCCGTACTTGGACATAATTTCTGTAACTTCACTAGTGGCGACCTCTTTTGACGTTGTTGGAAAGATTTTGATTTTTTATTTTTCAAGTCTAATTAATGAAGTTCACGTTCTGCCAATACTTTGACTAAAGAGTAGGTAAACTACGGTTTATTCAACTGTATTTTTCATTACCTGTGGTTACTCATTGTGCATATAGCCATAGGTATGTTACAATGACTTGAATTTGATGGTGTGACAAAACCCGATAAATCTTTAGTATTATTCTACGGCACAGACTAAATCGAAACAGCGCTAAGCAAAACATAATAAGGTGGCTAATGGCTATAGACGCTAAAGTGTCTTACTACAGGGCAAGAGACAGCTAGAGGCATAAAAAGAAAAACAAAAAAATACAGATGAATTATGAACCTCTTCCTTTTTCGAAGTCCTTAGGAATACCTACATTATAAATAGAGAAAGCTATATACACCCACACAATATAAACAACTTATAAGGCTTGCCGCACAAATTATACAGATTGATAAATGTAGATTATGGGAATATCAGAAAAAACTGATTATAATATATTGATATAGAACTATTATATCGATAGTGGTAACTTTGGCTGGTTCCATAGAGTAAGTAAAATAAACAAAGCCAAACAAGCCGGTACTTCACTCACTCTCCCTTCACTCACTTCACTCTAAAAACAGGGTTATTCAAGCTATTGTATTGTATGTCCGTTGTATTCTTTCGATTTGTTAGTGTTTATAATCAAAAAGGTAAAGATGTTATTAAAAACACATAATTTAGTCACCGCTAACTGTCATTTTTAATGAATAAATCTAATAGTATTACTCACAGAATTAACTGTTGACATGTGGAAAGAAATAGGGTAATGTTAGATTCGATGTAATCAAAATGGCGGGATAAACGTATGCGTTTGTTAATAAATTGAAATACCTTAGCAACTTCGCTGTCCTGCCTGTTTAGTGCTTAGTATTTTGTGAACTTCATGCTCTACCTATCTAAGTTCCATATTCTTGAGGATGCAATATGTTTAAGTTAAGCTTTTAGGTTATTATAAATATGAATACTCAATACTTTTGGGTGTTTTTATAATCTTCATATTTTGTAGAATTACTAATAGCTAGACTAATATAAATTTACAGCACGTAACCAATTAGATAATGGCCATCCAAGCCATCCTGGTTTGACTCCCGGCCGGCTTACAGTTGACATAGATCAGTGACAAAAACGTTGGCCATTCACAATCTTGTGGCTCGTCTCCTTTTTTGTCGGCTTGTAACAAAAAAAAAATATACCAACTAACAATCGTCTTAACAGAAATGTCGCTTCGGTTGTGTACACCCTAAATTCGTATATACATATATGAACCAGATTCTGCATAAAATTTACAGATGGCTGATAAGAAAAAAGAAGGCGAACCAGAAGGTGAAGAAGAATTTTCTGTAGAGAAAGTATTGGACAGACGTGTAAGGAACGGCAAGGTGAGAGTTCATGCATTGACACCATATACTAGCTGGTAACAGATTATAGTGAGTTTTCAATGCTTTTAAGAGTCAAAGGAACTGCAATTGTTAAATTAAATGCCTGCTTCGGTATTCCCGTTTGATTATAATGTTCATGTTTTCAAATCGAGTGAATTGGCTTATACTAAGTAATGAGCTTTACCACCCAAGACTACATCACCGCTTACCATCAGGTGGGACTGTAGTCAAGCATTAACTTATAATTAATAAAAAAAAGAAACTGAACTGCATTTGTGCTAGTCTTTAATAATGGCCTAAAAGCGGTATGCAGATCTAATGAGGAGGCTCAATTTTTATACAATGTATTTGTAGGTATAATAATGATTATATAAAAATGTGTATAACTAATTTCCAATAAATGTATAGTACATAGAACCTGATTGCAAAAACAATGGTTTAGTTAATGTAACTATAACTATCAGTAATTTTTACATAATGATTTTTAATAAAATAATTTGAAGTACTACATGTTTTATGTTGATTATATTTTGAATAAAACTTGGATAATATCACAGGCTAAATATACTAGTAGGAAATCAAACAAAAACACACATCGTACATCATACATTCTTAACTTAAATATTGTTAGCTGATTTTTATCTTCAGTAAAATATAAATATTTAATCTTCAGGTTGAATACTACTTAAAATGGAAGGGGTACAGTGATGAAGACAATACGTGGGAACCAGAAGAAAATTTGGATTGTCCTGACCTTATCCAAGCTTTTGAGGAAGCTAGAAAAAAGAAAGAAGCCGGTATGAGATCTTATTCTTTATGTAATAAAAGGTTAAAACTTAATCATTCTTCTGTCTGAATTTACAAATGCTCACTTTAAAAATATAATATTTAGCAACTCTTGTCAGCTACTATTAACATATAATCAATCCATCCTGACCTCATCTAGGCTAATAATATAAAGCTGAAGTTTGTTTGTTTGTCTGTTTGTTTGTTTGTTTGATTGATTAATTGATTGTTTGAACATGCTAATCTCAGAAACTACTGGACCAATTTGAAAAATTCTTTTAGTGTAAGATAGTACATTTAAGGAGGAAGGCTATAGGCATTTTTATAACATGCTAAGATGAATAGGAGAGGAGCATTAATAAAAAATATTGCGAAAATGGCAAAATTTTGAGCCTTTGCTTTTAAACACTGAAAGTTAGTCAAAAATCATGTATTACAATATTGTTCCTCTCTAAAAGATCTAAATAAAAGTCTGCCACAGCATGTGTCTAGCTTTTATGGTTAACCCACTATAACCATTTTATGATTATTGAAATAGTTTTAAAATGATAATATATGTGGCAAAACAATGTTTGCTGGGGTCAACTAGTTTAATAGAAATTTGGTGATGGAGAATATTCAGTATGTTTTATTTTATCTAATTTAAAGTCATATTTTAAAATAAAAAAGCTATATACTAGATAAATATTTTTGTAGAGGGGAAGGGTGCAGCTAAAGTGGACAAAGATATAAAAAAAAGGAAATCTACAGCAGCGACACCAGATTTGAAGGGCGCTAAAAAGAGTAAGAGTGATGATAAAAAGCCTTCTGGTTTTGATAGAGGACTAGAACCTGAGAAAATCATTGGTAAGGATTTAATTCTTATATTGAGAAAAGTAGTAGTTTGTTAATTTAATACTGTAAATATGGCAAGGATGCAGTTCTACGTTAAATCAATTTTCTGTACATAATAATTATACTTAGTATTTAAAAATTTTGTACGCAACGTCACATCACGGCTATGGTGAAATGGAGTATGCTGTACGCCTCCTCAATAATGAAAGATTTGTGCCCTACAATAGGCCATTAATGGGTTGAAGGCATTATGCCTAAGTTGAGGCAAGGAAAATTCAGCCTTAAAGAACTTGCATTCTCAATACCTACTTTTTAACCCTGTGATTTAGCTCACTTACATCTCTTTATTTTGGAGACTTAAATAAAATAAACATAATTTTTATACAATATTAAATAATTCGAATAATAAGAATTATACTGACATATGATTATTCAGGTGATAAAATTTAGTTTCTTTAAATCTCAAAAGCACGCCAAAATTATAATATCACTTATAAAGTATAAAAATCTGACAACCTTGAGTATTTATAAATGGTGGTTTTGGTTATAAATGGTTTTGTTTGCATTGTCAATAAATCTCAATGAGCTTGTTACCAATACTAATTGCACCATAAAGCATGTTATATTTTAGTTCTAACAATTTTTTCAGTAATATTTTTCTATCTGATATCCAGTAGATTGTGTTTGAGGTTGGCTACTATTCTTTTGGGGGTGTAGTATATAAACATGTCTACAGAAACACATGTTATTAATGTATAAGAGTAATGCTCTTGTTGTTGATTTATAAAATTCATTGTGTTAATATTTTTGCTGAACCTGTGTTGGCTTTTTGAAGGAATTATATTACCAGTATTATTGTGAAGTGAAGTATTATTATTATTATTGGTATTATGCTGTGTCTATCATTTGAAGTTGACACGGTATCCACCTATTACTTGAGTTAGCACTCAAAGGACTCCATCAGGGGACTTGGGAACCATTACTTTGACCCTCTTCTCTGATTGGCTGGGAACTTCCACTTATCATCAGGCTATCAGCTAACCACACAAATAAATCCTTTGCAATTTAAATATTCATTATGATGAGAAAAGATAGCAGAAGAATAATGAAACTTTGTGGTATCAATTGGAAAAAAAAGTTTGTATAATTATGATGATTACCATATATTTTCAGGTGCCACTGATAGCAGTGGAGAATTGATGTTTCTCATGAAATGGCAAGGCACTGATGAAGCTGACCTAGTGCATGCCAAACAAGCAAATGTTCGATGTCCGCAGGTTGTTATACAATTTTACGAAGAAAGGCTCACATGGCACACCCCATCCCCTGATGAAGTAAATAATGACGATTAACATGGCTTAAGGTGATTATGTTTTTACTTTGATAAATTTCCTCATTTTATTTAGATGTGACTATTTGAGTAGCTGCCCAGACAAACAAAGAACCTTAGATAAACCACTTATAAGCTTCGGCTACTTCTAAAACAAGGTACTTGAAGTCTTTGTTCCTGTAAGCATAAAAGGGTGCTATGGTAAGAACTGTGATATACACCTGATTTTGATACATAATTGGTAAAGGTTGCACACTTACCGCTAGTTTCTGAAAGGCTTGTCAAAATTGCGTTCATATAAAACGCATATTAACGTGAAAGTTCTATGAAGTCAATTCGAGTATCTGAAACGTTGATTAGCGAATAATTTCTGTATAATCATGCTTTCTGCAACCCAATTGACGTGTGACAATAGATTTGACAGTGAATTTCTTAATATTTTCGTTGATCAGCCTTTCAGAAAACGGCTTTTATTGAGTAAACTGAACCCGTTATTTCTCACGCAAACTTTATCAACCCCATCTGTATCTTTATTTTGTGTACTAAATTTGGCAAAATTCCATAGGATAGATTTAAATTCTTATTTTGTCAAATGGAACGAAAATTTTAATGCATCTTTACTAATACTCTTTGTTTTTTTTACAGATACAAAAATATGATAAGTTTATCTGATCATTTACTTTAAAAGTTTGTTACACTGGTAACACTGGGAACATTTTTTTAAGTTTAAATTTGGAACATTTGAATACTTCTGACATGTATATGATTTACTTATGGTAAGTATTTAGTTTGTATGAGTGCAATTCGGATAATAAGAGATAAATAAGCATTAATGGTGTGTGATTCAAGAAGAGCGGAATTAAAAATGTTGTTAACTGTAAAACCTATTTTTTCAACAAATTTCATTATATGTATAATATGGCTTAGCATAAATAGTAGTAGGTAAATTTTTATGTAGGACATTATGATGGTGAACAAAATGTGGATAGTGTTGAGCGATAATTTCAGATCAATGGGATTGCAATGACAGGCCCTTTACATTATTTTTGCTTCAGTGTTTTTAGTTATTCTCAATAGATGTACATATAATAGAGGTCTTTTCAAAGTAACTCAATTTTGAGCATAGGACGAACATGTTAAGTTTTACGTAACTATCCCATAAAATTTTGTGTATTTTAACTTTCTATGGGAGAGGTAAAAGAATAAATGAGGATTTTTTACTAGACACAGATTATATAAATAAAATATGTTAATTTAAGACCTACTAGTATATTGATACTGAGTACGAGGGTGACATTTAGAACATGGAAAGAATTGTAGCATAAATGAACCGAAAATGGTTCTTTTTTATTTTTTCTTCTAACCTAAAAGTTCTATTTATTTCATTTTTCGAGAATTCACACATGTGTTTGTTTAAAACAGTTACAGAAATATAAGGAATATTCTCATAAGTACAGATGTATATGTATTATTTTTGAGGTCTTAGGCTGAATATTTTGTTCTTTATTTCTCAGTTCTCTTTGGTAAATCAGCCTCCTTATTGTGAGTGCCTTGACAGAAATGAAAAACATAAAACAATACATCTAGTTATCCAACCAATTTGACGATAAAAATGAGATGAATTTTCTTCTTCCACCTGAAGAGTAAAAGTATAATTGAAATTTACATAAAAGTATAATTCAAATTTACTTTAAAATATCATACAAAAATAGGAACATTCTATTTAGACGTTCATTTCAAACTCTTTTTTATTTATTTTTTATTAACTACAGACATATTGGCCAGATTACTGGCCACTGTTATATAGAACGTCCAACACGCGCGTAAGCAATAACCAGATTTTGTTTAAAGCGCGGCAATAAAATATCAGGCAAACCTCAAAACTACAATATAATTATTATAAGTTGACTAAAGTAACGGGGTTGTTCAATTAGCGTCCGCACGAACTAATTTCACCTCCTTTGATTTGCTAATTGACTGTTCCAGACAGTCCACACATAACAATATGTATATCCAGTCTATTTAGATTGTGCGTGAAATTGTGTCATGTGGATTTGTTTCAAGGCATTAATTATTTACGTACGACCAAACTGGACACATCACTATAGCTGTACAACCGATTGTTCTAATAATTCAAAATGTTTGTACTTTGTTTTATATTACTGTTTCCGATGTGTAATGTAGAATTTTGTGCTAAATATTGGGCTCAGCCAATAAGTTGGCCATGTCAGACGTTGACATAGTATTGTCCATTTTGTACCACAATAAGGGGGTGTGAAAGAATTTGTAAATGTAATGTTTATTAAATATTACATTCTCTATTCAATACATTTATTAAAATGAATATTTGCTTAAATGTTGATGTGCTCCTGAAATGTATGATAAAACTCACACCATCGCGGACACAAAACATTTAAAATGTAAACGGGTCCCTATGATTGTAACAGATATATTCATGTGAGTGAAAATATCGATGTTAAATACAAAATCGTCAGTTCCCGTTTGCATTTAAAATCTTCTGCAATGTATTTATTCGATTTTATAAGCAGCCAGTTATCTAAGATGTATACAATATCACACAAGTTTATAATTACTGTTAATCAGGTAATACAGTAGGTATGTACTTTGTTTTTCATGGAACATATTTTTTTAATAAATAATATTCATTCTATACTTCCGTCTTTACGTATTCTTGAACAGTAACTGCAAATTTAAATATATCCTGTATTATTTCAGGTTTGGCATAAATTGTCAAAATAAAATTGGATGGTTGTATTTACCGAATGTAAGATAGGTTTAAAATGTTGTAGTTTAAGAAAACAATTGAGCAATAAAATGTTTGCCCACTTATTACTCTTTTATTTTGAGAAAGTAATTAGTTAAACATAAAATAGTCTAGTCTAATACTAGGTACGTTTCCTGCTCATGGTGTCCGAAGTCCTGTATGGGTTCCAAATTAAGATGACATCTTTCGGTGAAGAAAAACATTGTAGAAATTTGCTCACACGGACAATACTATCAGGGCCAGCTTTTACTGTCTTTTACAATCCCATGGTCGACTTTCACTTCGATCCAAATGTTTGTATAATACAAAACAGAAATACCTATATTTACTATTAAAACGAAAATAACATAATATATAATCATGTTAAGCACCTGCCATTAATGTAAAGCAGTGGGAAAGAATTCTATTTAGTTACTAATGATAAATAATGTTTTTGTTAGCTAGTAGGTAGGATAGATAAAAGAAAATATCCGGTAATTATGATAGAACAAATTTAATTTTTATATGAAACGAAATATAATATTAAACAACAGCAACAATACACTTACACTGTTAAGAGTAGGTAGCTACCATGATCCTGGCCGTTAATCCCGAAAGATAACGACATTTATATGTCTAAAACTAAAAATAAAAAACTACTTAACTTAATATACATTTACTGATCCACTTTCTTACAATTTTAATTGTAGAGATTGGAGGAGGGTATGGAAATAGACAGAAAACAAAAAATATATTAATTAATTTTTTCTCGAATTCTTAATTCGTACAAAAGTAAAACCATTATTTTGACTTGAAACGGATTTATACAACGCCGTGATTATAAACATAATTTTTTTTAATCTCCCTAAATACCTATGTATTTTGTATGTTAATATCGGAAACAAAACTTAAAACCAATTAATTATTTTTTATCTTCTATTCTGCTTTGATTTGGTTATAATAATGTATTTTTATTTCTGTAGAAGGATGTCCACGTATATTTTTACATATTTCTTGAAAGTTTTTTTTCTTTACCTTTATTTCTTTATCAAAATCTGATAGTCTTACTTTTGACAGGAGCATGATAGCCGCTAAGTAACCCTGTATAAATGTCTGATCTTGTATTAAGTTTCTGTAAATATCCCAATATGCAATTTCCGGTAAAATGTCATTCAGTATACTATTCAGAGCCTTGACAAAAAGTAGGTATATCCTAGGAAAATATTTACTACAATCTTGTTTCAAGTACTCATAGCATTTATTGCCAAATTCGTTTGCAACTTTAATGCATGTTTCTTTCCAATCCAATATTGGAGTATGTGTAGCCAAAATGGATACAAATGTTGCGGTTAATTTCCACTTAGTAAGTAACATATAGTTGGCTTTAATTTCAAGTGCGCACTCCAATTCCTTTTGTATATATAAAAACATTTTGTGAGGATTTATTAACTTCATATCTATAACGTATTTTGTGATGTCACAGCGTAAGGTATTTAATAATTTTGTTAAATTATTTCGAACAATATCTTTAGTGTTCCATAGAAAAAAGCTTTGCTTTAAAATAGGCATTAAGATCTCTTCGTATCTTTCCAGCTGAGTATGTTCGTCCTTTGTACAGAGTAAGAAAGATGAAATTATGGAATTCATGCAACCACGTGACCTCACCTCGGTTTCCCTTTTAGTAAATTCTTCAGTGATAAATTCTAATATAATTCCAGTAACAAACTTAGGTTGTAGTTGTTCTATTATTTCTATAGAGTATGCGGTAAAAGTTGTGAAGAATCTATATTCATAGTCTTTGTATTCATCACCAGAATTTAAAAGTTGACGCAAAAAGTAATAGCTTTTCATGTAGAAGAGTCCTCTTACTTCGAGGGGTACCTTTTCTACTTCAAATAAAAATGAATATATAGCTTTATCTTCATGACATGTAATATTATCGATAAAATTTTCCATCAGTTCCCAGGTTGTTTTGATATCGTGTGAGTCTTTAACTTTACAGAGTAACTTATAAACAGTTTTAAACATTATCGATCGTATAGATGCATTTTTATTATTTTTCCAAATATTGGACAAATTGCTTAAAAGCTGTTCATATTTTAACTTAGAGACCGCAATGCGAATGCCATGTTTTTGCAAAGATACCGGAGCGTCAAGCAAATAAAGGATATACTTTTGGCTATCCAAACCGTTCAAGTTATAGAATATTGAATGTAGGGAAGGTAGGGCATATTGTAAATAATCTCCTTTAGCGAATCGAAGTATCATTTCGGGAGAAGGTTGCGGGCGGGAAAAATGCATATTTTTAGCAAATTGATGCTGAGCGCTTAATTCGACCTCCTTTATTTTTGCCCAATCGACCTTCGTTTCCTTTGGTGTATATTTTTCGATAAGTTCTTGCAATTGTCTAGGTGGCAACAATATACATAAACCACGTGTTGTTGCTTTAAGCTTTCCCAGGTATTTAAGATTTTCCATATACGTTATAGTTATATTTTTCGTCAGGCTGGAAGTCCAATATATTTTTATTTTTTGTAAAATTTGCCCGAGGGACATTTTATCACTGTGTAGCATATTTTTAACTACTACATCGTTTCGATCTAAAAGTGATGGGCCATGTTTTAAAGCATTAAGCAGCACGTATTCATTCTGGCAAAGCGCCAGCGATTCTTCGAATAACGGTTTCCTCCAAGTCTTATTAATGTTGTACAATGCTTCCATGTTTATGTTCCAAGACTGATCATTTTTAACCTTTAGCAGATCTTTAATGATATCGATCATGCTAGGATAATTTTCTAAATCTTTTTTATAATCTTCTAACAAGTTTAGCGTTAGCTTTAATGTGGTAACTTTTTCTTTGAATTCTTTTTCATTTGTTATTATGGATTTAGAAAATTTTGTCAATATCAGATTGTAAAGGTAAATAAAAAGAATTTCCTTTTCTTCTTCAGACAGTTTCTTATGGTATGGAACCAGTGAATTAAATTTAAATTTATTTTCAACAATTTCAGAGACCTTTTTGTTATGAATTACGTTATATAAAACTATTGCCTCTACTATTAAATGATTTGAATCTTTTGTTTCTTTATAGACATCAAGGCATATAAATATATCATTTAGAACATTCCACGTATCTATGTCGTAATGAAGAAAGTTATTGTTCAATATCAATTTCATTAAAATTTGTTCCCTAACCTTGTTTTCAGTAATGTTTTGTCTGACGTACTCTAGGAAACTGCGCTCATGTGCGAAATTATTTTGTGCAGATATTAACACTATCTCTAATAAAGATACTTTGTAATTAGTAGACGATGTAGACCCTATCAACTCCTGAATTTTCTGTAAAGCTATGTTGAATGGAGCAAACTGGTACCAGATATGATTTCCATATGAACGGTGCAATGCCATCTTAGTCAACATAGCCATGGCCTTTATTTCTTTTTCTGACAAAATACAATTTTCTTTTGATTCGTGAATTTTATTAATAAATACATCTTTTACAAAATCAAATCGTATTTCTTGTGGCATACATTGTACAAATAATAATAAACGTTTTAAATTAAAGCATGCGTAAAAATGCATTTCTTTTTCAGCTTGGTTTATTAAAAAATTTTTAATATTATCTTGCTTTAAACTTTTAATGAATGTAGGTAAATGGATGAAATTGTAGTATTCTTCAAATTTATCAATGACTCTGCTCGCACATTTGTTCATCAAGACTGTTGTAGCTTTTTTATTAAAGTTTGGAAATTTATTGGCTTCTACGAGGTCTAAGAACCATTCTACGTTGGAAGGTAGGAGAAACATAGAACCTTGTAAAGCTCGGGATTTTTCATGTTCTGCTATATTTTTAAGGTATATTTCGAGCACGGTTTTTGATTTTTCACACAGTCGTCTAAGAAGTGTCATTTTTATTCGCTGGAAACGATTCGCCATACTTTCGAGAATGAATTCCAGTGAACAGCATGGCAGCCATTTGACGGCCTCTTTTGGATTTTCCTCAGAGTAATAAAACTCTTCAGCACGTTTCTGATCTTTCAAAACATTTCTTATATGTTTCATGAATTTTATGATAGCCTTTGTGCACATTTGAGGAAATAAATGTGTTTGTAGGTATTTACTATTAACAATATGACTGTAGTTTTCATCGTTAATTAACCAATCAGATTGTTTGATAGCCCTTGATATGTATAACATGTCATGGCAAGTTAAAACTTTCAAAATGTATTCTACATCTTTGTTATGACTGGCTATGTCTATATTCATTAAATTGATTACGTCTGAATCCTCGAAGGTGAAGTCTTTTACACTGACAGTTCTATTGCTTTTAATGGCATCTTGAACTAATATATTGTAATGTTGATGCTTTTGGCCAAGCGTATATCCTTCCAATTCTATCTTTGCCATGATGTGTAGCTGAAAAGAAATATTTTGGTATATGAATAAAGAAAAACAATATATATATTCATCCTAAATTGATTTCATAGAGCTAGTTTAAGTACGTATACATAATAATTATAATGTAGGTGAAATTTGCAAGCGTCCGTAAAAGGTGAAATCTGAACCAATATGAAGTAACGAAAATTACTTAAAGAGTTTTGAGGCTATTACGATCAAAAACTAAAATTAGATATTTGATTTAGGATTTTATTAGCTCGGTAAACCACTAGTCAAATATTCTTCAAACTAATATGGCACCACATGCTTACAAGCAACAGCTTCTGAATACAAAATGAATCATAAAAATCGGAACACACAGTAGGTAACAAGTTTTGAAGTAACACAAATAAGACGGCTTGAGAACCTATTCCTTATTTGAAGTCGGTAAAAATAAATTTATGTTTTCTGAGATCAGTCTGCTGGTATTGACCCAGTGTAGGAGAAATGAATTCTACGCCTTATTGGCTTAATTTAGAATGTACTGTTATTTATGTATCATTGTCATAATTAGTATCTAATAGCTAAAGTCATAGCTTTTAAAAGACATCACTCTTCCACTGTGCTGTCAATTGGTTTTTTTGAACCTCTTCTGAAAGCTTTTTATCATTGAAACTCGATGACATGAAAATACGCCACACCACGACGAAGAGGCAAGCACTAAAATATTTAACATGAAGTTGGTGAGAGAATGAGATACACTATTTTATGCACAGTATCTTTGTGTTATGCTTTTAAGCCTCTCCAATCTCGTGTACAACCCATTGTATATATGTATGTATATGTCCTGTATATTGTAGACTAAAGTGAGAGCAAGAGTCGGAGTGTAATTATATTGCACATGCACACTGCCTAATACCGTGTCATAGGAATGTTTTATGTGTTAGAACATGCGTCTAGGCCTGCACATTGCGAAGCCTTGGGAGGAGACATCTTTTAATATTGTCTTAATACTTGTTCTGGTTCGAGCGTGTACGTAGTATCTATATGTGTTTGTACGTACGTAACAGCCACAGTTCATTAAAAAGGCTGTCTTCAGCGGATTACGTGTTTTAAAAACATTTACATAGATACTTTTAGGTATAATCATTGGTTGGTATTAAAAAAAGGATAGTAATTACAGTATTAAAAATACGTGAACGGTTTTGGTTTTATTTATTTTAAAAACAAATCTCTTAACACAATACAAAAAATACTGGATTGTATAATAAATGCCCCTTTTCATGTCAGTTTAGTATATTCTATTGTATTAGTGATATTGATCTTTTTTCTGCTGATAGTGCATTCTGACTTCCACGAATGGATGAGAACTCAATGCCTTGCATAATTTCTGTCTTTCATCTTCATCTTTACTACAATCAAGATATTTGGGAAGTAGTTTAAGCACCAATAAATGTTCTTCAGGTATGCTGGCGTTCCCTTGAATCACTTTCAAAGTGGCTAATCGAGTTTTGCTGTCAAAATCAAATTTGTCAAATATTTGCTTAAGAGCGTTTGAGAAAAGTTTATAAATAGATGAAAAGTATTTATTTATTTCCTCCTTTAATAGTTTCATGCAAACTGTACCAAACTCTGAGGTGGCTTTTGCGTATATTATATTTGCTTTAAAATTATTTCTATCATTTTCTGTCTGATCTTCAGTAGGCTCAACTCTATATTTGTTGATAAGTTGCATGCATTTCGCCGCAAGGTTCCAAGTCATTATCAGTACATAATGTTCTTCATCCGAAAAATTTGTTTGTAAATCATTATGAATGTCATTAAAAAGTTTTATTGGGGTTAGCATATTCTTATTTATAGTTATATATACTATATCTTCGTGTAAGCGACTTAGAATACGGTTAAATAAAAATACACGGCTATGTTCGGTATCTTTTAAAGATGATTTTAGCAATGGAACTAAAATCTTTTCATATCTCTGAGTTTGAATAGCCTCAGATTTAGAAGAAAGTAAATATGCAGATATTACATTCACATATGGATAAAAACTTTTGCTGGATTTATTATTATCAAACCAGTGGAAGACTACTTCGATGACAAAGTCTAAATCTAAGAATTCCACTATATCCAGTGTGCTAGAAATTACAGATTCCAAAAATGAATCACTATTGGCTTTTGGTGGCATGGTTTTTAAATACCGATAACTTTTTATACAAAAAGCTTCTTTGACCGGAAGAGGTACTTTGTTTGCGCGGCTTAACGTAATGTAAATAATTCGATTTTCATCAGGTGACAAATCGTCTATAAAAGTATCGAGTACATGCCAAATTGCCATAATTTTATTTTCATTTTGTTGTTTGCATAATAATTCGAAAACAAGCTTGAAAATAGTCGCGCGAATGGTGGAGTTTTTAGTAGAACTCCATGTTTTTAGGGATATCGGTAAAAGTTCTTCTATTTTTAGTTTAGTAAATGTAAGCTTAAGGCCATGTTTCTGCAAGGAAACCGGTGCGTCTAGGAGTGTTGGTATATGTTTGATACTTTTATCGCTGCTTATATTGAATAGAATCGATTGTAAAGAAGGAATAACGTATTGAAGATAGTCTCCCTTAGCATATAATAAAACGGTATCGACGTTAGGATGCGGTCTAGCTAAAACCATATATTTAGCGAAGCATTTGTGAATACTAAGAGTAAAATCATCTGTTTCAGACCAATTTATTTTCTCAGCCTGTGGTGTGTATTTGCTTACTGTATCATTTAATTGTTTTTTCGGTAACAAAACACATAATCCTCGTATAGACGTTTTATGTTTAGCTCTATTCATAAGTTGATCTTGAAAAATGTCTTCGACAGTTTGAGCCAAGGTATGAGGCCAATATATTCGAAGTTTATTAAGTAACTGTGTTAAAATTAAGGAATCATTCAAGAATATAGTATCTTTACATAGCAGTAATATCTCTGGATCGTGTTTGAGTACATTTATGCAAGTTTCTTGAGTAGGATGCAAGAAGATAGATTCTTTGAACATTTGCTTTCGCCAAGATTTGTTTACGTTGTATATGGCAGACAAGTGCACTTTCCACGATTTATCGTTACAAATTTTTATGATTTCCTTTATTATTTCCAAAATACTGCTATAATTTATGATGTCTTTCTTCCAATCACTAAGTAAGTTTAAGACATTTTTAATATGCTCCACAACTTCTTTTAAGTCTGACTCGCTGTTGATTGCATGATTTTGAATCTGGAAACTTTGTAATTGATATAAGTAGTTAAATACTTTTTCTCTCTCCTCATCATTCAGTTTACTTTGAAATGATTTTAACGTATCGAAGTTAAATTTCTTTTCGATTATATCGGGTACTTTTGTGTCATGTGTAACGTTGTATACTATAATATGTTTAAGACACGTTTGTACATTAATATCATTCTCGTTATATACTTCCATACTATAGAATATGTCATTAAGAATATTCCAAGTTTCATCGTCAAACTTATGCGAGTTTGATTGAGATAAAAAAATATTTATAAAGTGACTTTTGAAAATGAACGGCTCATTCATATGTTTGCTCCGATAATATTGCAATACTGTTTTCAAATTTTCCGAATTTGCCTTGGCACAAGTTATGAGCACTGCAAATATTTCGTTTCTTTCAGTGGGATTGGATTCCATGCGAATTAATTTCTTTAAGTCAGTAAAGGCTGTAGAAAATGGTGCGAATTTATACCATCTGTATAAATGTGCATTACTTGATTGTGGCCTGTTCTTTGATGCAGTATATAATACGTAACTATTATATACATCGTTTCCAGCATCACAATATAACGGTTCTTCGGGACTTTCTTTAGATTTTTCAATAAATACTCGTTTTATAAAATCAAATCGGCCTTCACTAGGCATACATAAAATAAAATGTTTTAAAGTTTCGAAAGTAAACCATGAAGATAAATTCTTGTTTGCCAAATGTTTTAAAAGAAAATCTTTTATTTCTTCCCTTTTCAAAAATTTCACAAACGTTGGAATATAAATTACGGCCGCAAATTTTTCGAAATTGTCTAATATTACATCAGGCCTGACCTTCATAATTATTTTAGTAGACCTTGGTGTTAATTTTGGTA
Source organism: Carystus phorcus (assembly GCA_018248895.1). NCBI lineage: Eukaryota > Metazoa > Arthropoda > Insecta > Lepidoptera > Hesperiidae > Carystus > Carystus phorcus. The sequence continues at coordinate 19,196 of DWJN01000041.1, forward strand.
GATTATATGGTTCCTGAGTTTTAATTATGTCAACAAATTTTTCCATCTCTTTTTTTAATAAAAAAGTTGTTTTTGAGAGTAACTCTGTCAGATAATAATTATTCTTCTGAACAAAAATTTCTAGAATCGTTATAGATTTTATACTTAGTCTTCTTGCTAATTCATTAGAGATATCTGTTCCATGTTTTTCAACTACACATTCAATAAATGGAATCGAACAGTTTGGTAACCATTTTAGAGCTGTATTTAATTCCTTTTTATCTTCATAATATTTATAAAATTGTTCAACGCGTTTTTCATCTTTTAAGTTTAATCGTACAGTTAAAAGAAGTTTATGGCCTGCTTTAGATGTCATTTGTGGTAGAAGTTGGTTATTTAAGTAATCAGGATTAACAATGCCCACGTATTCTGCATCAGTAATTAGCCATACTGATTGTTTAAGTGCTCTGGAAACAAATAACATATCTTCGCACTTAAGTACTTCAAGAATGTAGTCTACGTCTTTTATCTTGCTAGCAATATCTATTTGAAATAAATTGTCTATGTCAGGTTCATCGTAGTTTATTTTTTTTAATTGTGGTAACGGATTTGTTGATGTAAATTCTTTTACCAATTTATTGTATTGTTGATGTTTTTCCCCTAACGTTTTTCCATCCAATTTTAGAGTTCCCATCATGGATAGCTGTAAAAAATTACAATAGGTATAATTATAGAGGAAAAAAACAACTTGTTTTTTACTAAATACATTCATCGTAAGCAAATATTTGACTTATAACTCTTACACGGAATGGAATATACATGCTATTTACAGATGTTGCCCTCAACCAAGCAGATGGCTCACCGGGTGATAAATGATATTTTCTGACTATAGAAATAAACTATAACAACAGTAACTTAAACATTACGTTCACAAGTAATGTTTACATATACAATATATTGAACAAAAGCAATGGACCTTTCATTAGACAGCCAGATGACTACTTACGAAAATAGTTTAAAATGCCCTTTACAACATTACGACGATAGCTGTATAAAGATAAATGTATACCAATAACTAGCAAGCCGCTAAAAGTGTAATATAAATGCAATTCATTTGTTTTAGGCATTATACAAACATTAAGTTTACCCCAAAGTATCGCTTAATTTTGTCGTTCTATGAATTAAAAACACATTAATTAATTGAAATAGCTTGAGTAAATCGGTCAAAACGTTAAACATTCAACTTTTATCATAACCTCTCTACCAACTAAATGCGTTTTTTCGGTAAATACGTAAATATAGATTTGGCTCTAAAATTGGTAGCTAGGTTTACAGGTTTGTTGTGCTAAAATCCTTATAGAAGCTTTCCTAGACACCAACGGTCAAGACAGTAAATAATTACTAAACGCATAATGTTTGTTACATATGCGGGGACATTATAATCCCTTATGTAAATATAATTTTTTCCGATGGGTTCCTATACAATATGACTAAGTACGATGTACTTCACAATGTGTACAGTATAAAAGGTGCCTTAAATTTTTTTTGCATAGTCAGTAGAGGGACTTACAAAATAATGGACATTACAATGTATGGACATGTCATGTTTTTTAACTCTTATTTCATCTTCTAGTATTTAACTGTAATCCACATACATACATACACATTAATAACATTTTAATAGGTTTTTCAACTAGTATGTATTTTTTCAATCAAATTCGATTATTAAAATATATTTAAGACGTTTTTTGATTGCACCATATTTATTATCCAGCGGCAAAATATTTAAGAGTTATTCTAATTTTATACAATCTTTAGATACTTAACAAATGATGTTCTCATTTCGGAACTCATATAACTTCATCAGCCGATCAACGTGTCTAAATATAAATGTAGACTTACATCTATATGTAAACGAAATTATATTTCGCTAGAAATTACCTATATCGATGCAAACTCCGGCAATCTAAAAATAATTTCTTTAAATAATGTTTGATGGAGATGATATCATCGAAACGAACTTATTGTGCAATGAAATGTAACAACATGGATACTAAATACAGCTTACCTATGCCTAATTTATGATTGTGTGAATTATTATTAACGAGCAGGTTTTTCCTGTTAACATGTGTCTACCTACACTAAAACAATAGATTGCATGATACATATTACGTTGTTCTAAATATCTATAAAAATGTATGTTTTTATTACCTTATTTTGTATATTGTCGCGATTAAAATATCCTTTCTTCCTTTTTCTTATTACATTAATTGGCCATCACAGCCGGTTGATTGATATAACCTGTAGACGCTACAGTATGTATACGTAACTGTGCCTGAGCTATAGTATAACTAGGAGATACATGTATAATTTAAGAATGTTATGTTACGGTTTGTGACCGGCAAACGTTCCACACCCAACCAAATAAAACAAATGTCTAAATAAATATAATTCGTGCGCCGATTAGTCAATGATATTATGATGTCATCACAATGTTGCCATACTATCTTCGTAAATTATCTACTACGTGCGTATAATTCGGCCGTATCGGAATCAATTTACAATTTACTTATTTATTTCTATGTAACCATGTGAACTTTAGTTATTTTCTACTTTTATAATTATTGTCACTCTTCACGTTAGTTGTGTCTATATTTTAGGCCGTTTCTTGGAAGGACGTGGGTTACTTATAGATAATGCTGCGGCGTACATATAATGCTATTAACTACTTAGATTTTGAACAATTCGATTTACACAGCATGTAAGCGGCAGAAACGATCGATGTGTGAATTCTTTGTTGTGGCATATGTCGGTAGGCGATGGTGACCACTTCCTATCAAGTGGATGGACAGTTCTCTGCGGTATAAAAAAGACTATGAAAAAAAAGTTAAAAACATTGGTCAACTTCGTATCGAGCCACGCGCAATGTATGGTGATGATATTTTTTTTACGTAGGTATCCAAAATCATCCATTCGTAAAAAAAATAGTACATTAAAGCACAATAGTCACTCTTTTGCATTGGATTACTCAATTGAAAAATGGTTTTCATATAATCGCAATATTTTAAACGAGCATTAAACATGGATACACCATGGAATAGTTAATAAAAAAAATACTTTACAACTTTATCTGTGTGATAGCCAATATGTTTATCTACTCATATGTAGTTTTAACGAGAACCCCTCTCTAGGGTAAAGGCCTCCTCCAGATTTGTCCATTCTTTTTTATCTCTGCCCTTAATACACCACTTTTGTCCTGATAGATTATCTTTGATATCGTCCGCCCATTTTCTAGTTACATGGTCGTCCTCTCTTTCGTTTCCCTTTGGTTCCTATCCTGTAAATAAATATTAAAATATATATTTTTAAAATAATATAAATGGGTGACCGACCGCTAGTGGCAAAAACTTCTTGAGCATTTCCGTGCTTCGGAGGGCACGTTAAGCCGTCGGTCCCGGTTGCTATGAACATAGCAGTCGTCAAGCCATGTGGGAGGCCTTCGGGCGGTTTAAAACATTCGACACTTGGTAACCCCTTCACCAATCCGCATTCGAGCAGCGTGGTGGAGTATGCACTAGAGTTCTTAAGTGATGTGGAGAGACCCGTGCTCAATAGTGGGTCATTAATGGGTTGAAGGCAATAAATATTGTCTAGAATCTTGTATGAAAAACACAATATGAATGTAATAAAATGAGAAATAAAAGACTTAATTATTTATTATACAGTTTTAAAAGTCTTTGATTTGGATGTGAAGGGCGAGATAGACGTTTTGAAGTTAGGATTCCTTGACTACAGAATTGTTGACATTAGAACTACTAGTAAAAGTAAAAAATATTTTTTATTCCACTACAATTTTGCTTTGAACGGTTTGGTACAGAAAGTAAGTATATATAGAATTTACAATACAGATATCATCAATACAGATATCAGTCCTCATCATTTTCCTGCCCATTTCCCATTTTAATATAGGGTTGGCGCAATATGTCTATTCTTCCATTCTTCTCTATTAGCCGTCGTTTCAACATTTACTCGCTTCTCTTTCAAAATTATCGTCTCTTACACAATCCATAAGATACATAAGTACATATAAAAAATTATGGCCTTAGAGGTCGTCTAATGTGAGGGATGGGGTTGCGCAAAGGCATCAGGAATAAACGATTGACCAAAGCCGGTTAAAGATTTTTTACGTGATTAACAGACAAACAATCAGAGGAGCCACGTAATGGTAAAAGGTCTTCCATGACACCAGCAACACATGATGCATCATCGAAGCGTTATAAGCCAAGAAAATAGATAAGAAAGAGAGGTAGAACTGGCTTTGAAGCTTCCATGGCTTTACGGAATGGTATGTTATTAGTATATATAATGATGACTTAATAATATTAAGAATGTATTTATTGTCAGAAGTATGTATGCAGCTATAAACATTTGGTTGACATAAATCTATGTCTGATGCCGGAACTAGGACCACAGCCTGTATTTCTTGCACTACCTCTTTAACCCATGGAAGCTAATAAGACTTACCTATATTTTATTATACATTATTGCGGTTTTTTGGATCAATGAGAAAATTCTGATTTACGCAATGTAGAGTTGAGGTGAGGGAGGCCGAATTTATTTCTATTGGCCTATACTTACATAGTTATAGGCGTATGATACAAAAACTCAAAGACCTTAACCGTATTACGGATTACTTAACTGAGCTGATAAGGTTTTCTGATAAATCGTGGAAGTTATTGAAATCATTATAAAATTACAACACTTCCATCGAATGAGAAATTAGTGTGGTCGTGCTCCTTTAACGAATAATGGGTTTAGGTGTGCTGTTAAAGGTTATAATGTGGTTCACTTTAAAAGGTCAAATAATTCAGATTTCTATTAGATATAAAAGGGATTTGAGACCGTGCTTTGGCTTTACTAAAGTCATTTAATGCAATTGGTTTTATGACTTTATAGCCAATATCTAGGAGGTTTCCTCCTTTTATTATTGAGTCATATCTCCACACATGGTATTACCGTCCTGTGGTTATTTTACCTTAATTTTATTATTATTTTTATTGATGGGTGTATAATGTTTAGTGTATTTAATGGAATACGAACTCCCTTATAACCGTAAAAATCGCGACACAAGATTAAGATTGAATAGAAGTGAAGGTGCTATGAAGCTTTTTTAGGGTCAATATTTATCCTGAGATTTGGGAAAAAGAGAGCATGAGTTTTGGTGAAAGTATTTATTATTTCTTTACTTCCAAAGGTGGTCATTAAATCAGATTTATTTTACTTTTTCCTAATACAAAATACAAAAGTTTTTATGTCCTACTTGCAAAAAATGGAGCGGCTGTCATTTTAGTGTTTGACCAGTTCGAAACTGTTCTATAGTCTTGCGAATTTCGAAGCAGCCACATAACAGTTGGTAACAGAGCGTTTCATAATGAGCGTTGATAGAAATTCGAATAATGCACTTTATCGTCTGGTGTTTATAGTAGAAGGCGGCCACACCCAACGCCGCGTGGTGCCGCAATATCTCAATCGGATATTCTCAAACATTTGCCGCAAGGCACTGCGTAACTATAGCATTATGGGGCAATCACGCAATTCCCGAAAGATATAGCTGACACGTGAAAATGTACCTGGATTTTGCTATAACACTTGACAAGAACTTCATGAACGCTTTAATTTCAAAACCCTCGAAGTCCAACTACAACGTATTATACGATCCAAAAGAGTCGTTCAAAAAAACCTCATTCTGAATTTCTTGCGTATTCTCGCCCTTCGTTTCAATATACCTACTCAAGGCACACCATGTACACTCAGCAGGGGGAACTCACAGTTATTTCTCGTTACGGATGAATTGAACCAAATCAACTATAATTCTTAGTTCTTGGTCTCTTTTTGACCTTTTGGAGTGTATGCAGTGGTTTGATCACACCTTCATTTTAGAATTTGGATAAGAACTGAACAACTCTATAAAAGTTTTCATACAAAAGTTTTCGTCTTTTTAATGAACCTGCCTCCAATTTGCTTCAGTACCTATACAGTAGCTATAATTCTCTTTCGCCCGCACTAAATAAGATTTGCTATTCATTTATTTCAGGCATGCAAATATCAATCAAAGTTTATCTTCATTCTCATTTAGGGGAAATACATAGTTGTTATTTTAATAAATTAATTGCAACAGTTATAGTTTACGTGATTTTGACTGTTCTGGACATGACCTGACATGACAGACATTTATTCGAAACATTCAAATATATCTACACAAGCACCTGCAACGTGAATAGAATGAAAGCGTCTGTTTGTCTGTTGCGCAATCCTTGTTATCTCTCGCTCGACCCAATAACTATAACAATGGCCCTGCATTTGATAGTGAAGTTGGTAATGTCGAGAAGACAAGCTTTTTGCTGTAAATGATTTCAAAGTTTTCTCCACGGCCACTCAACATCTTAATTGCAGCGGGTACTATCGATCTTAGTATTTTATACTTATATTTCGCTCTAATTACACGAATCATGGTCACAGTGAGACTGCGGTAGCGGGGAGAAACTCTTGACAGCTGACACTTGACATATACTAATGATAGATAAGTCTATAAACTATACTCATACCTCCCTACTATGTTTGCGTGTCTTGTATTGCAAGTGGTATATATGAATAATGTATCACAAATTGATAATAATGTCTTGTAAATATCGAAAAGATTGGTAGTCTTTGTTGTCGTTGAAGTTGAAGCGGTTTAAATGTCCTCCTCTGATGATTTTAACATTTTTCAACAAATGCTGAAGAATGTAATTAAATGGTTGTGTGTACCAAAAAATATTCTTACTAAATAAAACAACTTCTATATTAATTTATATTGAGAAAAAAATTGTAAACTTCATTAGGTCATCCCCGACAAAATTAAAACCGAGTTTATGAAAATTGAACTGTAACTTAGTTCTTTGTTTACTAAATGTTTGTACTTAATCTATCTACTTTAGTAGTTCATTATGTCTATTAAACAATCATAGCTGTCATAATTTAAATATTTAGATACAGAATAGGTCGATTAATTGTTAAATTAAATTCATCAAGTTAGTAGAACTCTATTTAGATAGAAGCAAATTGTCAATGTGTAATGCATGATATTAAGACACCGTAAGGAATTGCACCTGAAATATTCTAGTGGGCGGGTTTCTATTAGCCGACAGTAGATACTCGTAGAAATCTAGGTAATATCAATTACCGACCCACTTGTTTACTTTACGTTCTGTATTATAATTAAGTAATTAACAGATACAACATTTCGGTTATTTATTGAATGTCCAGACTTGTGAACGAGCTAAACATTACACGGATGTTTAGCGGAATTCACTTGCGTTTTTCTACGTGACTGTATTACTAATAAAAACTAAGCTTATAGATTACTAGTAGGTACAATATCAGTAATATTTTCGTACACCTATTTGTTATTAATGTGTCACTATATTCATGATAGGAATTGGATTGTAATAGGACTATTACGTTAAACGTATTGCCATTATTGCGTAGACAAACCTTTTTATTTAACTGTCTGCAAATGCGGACACAATAATTACATAAACGCTTCCAGTTTGACACAGACATTGGACCAATAATTTTGAGCGGATTGTTAGTTTAATACCGATTTTATGAAATAGTTTCAGAACGAAATGCTTATTGATTAAATATGGAGAGACTGGGAACGAGTTGTTAGAATAAGAAAAGGCTACAGAGTGGCAAATAAACAACATTACAAAGAATTTGCGTTTTGTTTCTTTTGTTATGATTATTTGGTAACACTTGCTTTTGTTAAGAACAGCCTCTCAAATTCTAATTACTTTAAATCTCTGAAGGAAAAGCGTAAATCTGAACGAACGAAAACCATATTTGAATTTAATATTTTATGGAGTCTAACAAAGTCCATTTGACACTTGGACGGGACTCAAATTGCATCGTTGCGGAGTTGCCCTATTATCTGACCCTAAGGGATTTATTTTGGTTTAGATTATTAGCGATGCCTTTAGTGTTGCTGATGTTCTTGGGTGATGGTTACCTTTTACCATCATGTTGCCCTTATGATTGTTGATTAGCTACATAAAAAAATGGTCATCAGTTACCCTTCCATCATCGACCTATGGTAAAATAATGAAAGTTTATGCCGCCTCAATGCTGGTTATTAAATTTGGCGAACATCATCAGAAACTTTTGATATTTTCTCATGACTCTTGTCACATAAATATGTCCTGCGTAGAATTCAAGCCCTGACTTACCATGTTATTTATTGGTTTTTCCTATAAAATTCACACGGTAACATCCCAAAGATTATTTGTTAAAACAATATTTCATTTTAAATATTTTTTGGGAAAATAAAGTCAGTAAAAAGCGTCAAACATTAATCGTAATTTGATGACAACGAAAATGAGATGGCGTACAATATTTACGATGATCGTAGCTCGTTAGAAATATATCCAGTTCAAGAACAAATGATCTCTTAAGCAATGGGGATGAAAATTGTCGTTTGACGATGAAACACTAATTCGAACGCTTATACGATCAATCTTATTGCACAGTTCCTTTACTGTTATTACCAACCGAGTAATCTTTGTCTTCGTATCCTATATATCTTTGCTTAACGTTATTCGATTTTAGACAGTTTATTATCCGCCAAACTAAAGAATAATTGCGTTTTGTATTGAGCCTATTTGACCTGGTTGGTCATTTTGTAAGAGACTTATTCTTACATTTAATACCCTTTTGCGGTTATCCTTTTTTTAATTGTTTACGATGCAACTCCAATAATGAGATCTTTCGCCGTATCTTTTCCTCTTTATAAAGCGCCTTTCCGAAACGGTGGTGAATGCAAAATGTTTAAGATTTATAAGTGTATTCATGCAGTTACATTAAATGACTGATTTGAATTTTGAGTTTTGCGTTTGAGAACTCAACTTTTATATTGAATTACAAATACAATATTTGCTAAAAAATAACTATTTCGCAACCAACTTTACAGTATAATTATATCTTTATATATCAAAACTACGAATACAGTATATTATACACTATATGGTGGTGTATTTTGTTTTGATAATTAGTTTCAATGCACTTATTCATCGAAGAAAATCTTCCATGTGAATAAAGTTTCCTTTTTATCCCTTAGGTACAGAGAGCTTAATTCACGTCGCGGACGCTCGGTTTCTTGCAAAAAATATATAACTCTCATACTCGTACATATTATAGTGTAATAAAGGATAAGAAAGAATATGTTGTTTTTAAAGAAATACATTTCTTAACTTTACATCGACTATCTTGTCGTTAAGTTAAAAAAGTGTTTTATCGATACTACGTGTAAAACTGGCCCCATTCAAATTATCAATACGGAAAGAAGTACTTGAATAACTACGATAAGTATTATCATATACCTCTTGATAATAGATAATATATATTTGGCTCTTAACAAAGCTTTAGAAGTCAGTATAAAATAAGGCTCACATAGAAACAATTTATTTATTTTATTTTAACTTCACATGGATTATGATGATAAACGGATGCTCAATCTATTGTTTTAGTGGCCAATACAATTCAATGATACTCACTTTTGTCATAGTTTCTTTTGAGAGATGGAACACTTCGTTTGCATCAGTCTAACCAGGATTGCCAATAATGCCTCTGTATATTCAACATGTTGTTGATATTCAACAAAATTTATATATCTGTTAATAAATCAAATTGGTAGACAATAACAGGTAGGTACATTACATTCCTGATGACATTTTAATGTTGATTTTAGTTTGAATGCCTGTCTGGCGAGGAGAGACGGATTACACTGTGGAATTCGATTGACTCACTGTATAGTTTCAGACTTACTTGAATATCTGATAGGCTATAAGTTTACCGGTTTAGTATCAAAATATTTGTGTTCGTTCTTGGACAGCACTCATGCAGTCCTCGTCAAATACTTGTATCGCAAAACGTTTGAAATATACTTGAAGTATATTGGTTAGATGCAATAAATAATGTGATATTAAGGTGTTCAAATACATCAGTACAAAATAGTATTGGAATTTATTTTTTGCGGTTGCTTACAGAAGAATCAAAGTGATGTTTTCGTCACTTGCAAAGTTAGCAAGGACATTGTAATAAATGGGAGAAAGGCGTGAAGGAGTCACGGTATTTTATTATGCCCAGCGCTTAATAAGATTTCATTTGTATTCAAAATTAAGGAAGGAATGGATAGTATTGTATAGCCTTGTCATTATGTTAGTACGTATGGCTTGGAGAAGAAATATAATAGAAGCTACGAAAGATTAGCTTAACCCTATTGTTCATTGACGGATTAAACTAAGGGGCACAGTCAAAATTTTATGTAGAATGTTTGCAGTCTATAAAATAATTAAGCTATATTGAATTAGCGCGGTCGAGTTATCAAATTCCAGGTCTCTACATTGCAAACTATAAACGCTTTATTACGTTTTTTATTAATTAGTATAAATTATATTTCAATAAATTCGTCACTATTTGGGCATACAAAAGTTACTAGGAGAGTTTCATATCCTGCTAATATGTTAAATCTAATAATACCCAAACACCATATTTAGATTATAGTAAGTATTTCATGGGAATGTAAAAAGATTTGAAGATCTTTATCACATTGCAACTGGTTACTAAATATAGAGGGAAATAGTTATAATTTGCGTCAACTTTGATAATAGTTTAATGCAATTAATGCAATGCGCAAAGCGCACTGGAGCGCAGACCACGCCACCCAACTATGTCGATCGCTAATTATCTTACGTACACTGCAAAGTTTTTATACTTAAAGCATTTATTACTACACTGCAGATATTTTATTGGTTTCCATAGATGGGGGTAAGTATTTCATTGTTATGGTATTGGAATTATTTTGAAGCAGTTGTGTAGTCCATCTGGTAGGATAAATTTGGCCTTAGTTTAGATTTGTTGAAATCAATAAAACATTATATTTATCTATTAGGACCTTACAAATTATCACTTTGTTTTTGTGTGCTTATTTTATATTCGAGTATTTATTCGAAGAATTAATTACGTTTGGAACAGTTTTGTTCGTTCATTGATCGGTGCGTTTTTTAATTCCACATTTCTTGAAATCAGGCCAGATAATTACTCCGAACTTGCTTGGAAATTCTTCATATTAAATCAAGATTCATCAATTGTTCCGATTTAAATTGTTTAGAATTTTTCTGGTTAGGACATATTCAAATACGATGAAATGGTCAAAACCGCTTAAATATACTTTAATGTTTTGTGACTAGATTCTGTATAGCAAAACATTTAATAAGTAGATTGGGAAATATATAGACAAGTACTAGATTTACCTTAATTCACATTAATTCTTTAAAATGTCCTAAAACTAATTACGCAGAACTACACTCAGTAGTATTGCATGTTGGTTTATGACATAAGTAAATATCTTAGTGTGGGATTAATAATGAAAATGAAAGAGTTGATAAAACTTATAATTAAAAATGGAATATGCACGTTTCATTAAATAGAAACTTTTGTGAAATAATTTGGAAAATAGGATACAATTAGGTGTAATGTAATGAAAACAGTTATAATAATGGTTTAAGTTGTAAGACGGTAAGCGGTTGATAACGGTACCTTAAAAAGGCTACGAAAGATAAGAAATCTTAAAGTTTTAAAATAAGTTTTAAGATAAACTAGCTGTGCCCGCGAATTCGTCCACGTGGAATTTAACAAAAAACTCAATATTCAGTTCAGTGTCTTTACGATAACTATATATATGTATGTACATAATTCAAAAAGAAAACGTAGGCTGTTACTCCTTATTACATCTGCTCAGTGAGAGTCCCGTCAAAATCTGCCTAGCCATTCGAGATATTAGCCAGATCAAACAGACAGACGGACACACAGACAAAAATTAAAAATTAAAAAATTTTGGTATATGTATCGTGTATACATACATACATATGAATTTAGTTAAAAGCGGCTATTTTAATATACAAACAGACACTTCAATTTTATTTATTTGTATAGATACTGCAAAAATGGTTACGGAATTTGCGACTAAGTAATAGTATGAACTTATTTCCGGAGTTCTAATTCCCACGACAATGACATTGGGTTCGTCAACACTGATCTATCACTCACTATACTAACTCCTCTTTTTGTTTGCTTATTTATCGCATAAATATATATCAGTTAGAGATCTGGTGTGAATGTTATTAATATTAGCGAACTGAGGTTAACTGAAGTGGGTTGTCTCATTACGAAACGCAATATGCTCGTAGACAGTAATGACCAAACCGGATTATTTTCGCATGACATTGGCGGACGAACTCTTATAAGTAGTTGTAAGACTAGTAAGATGAACAAGTTCTGAGTAAAAAGCGTCATATTTCATACGACTTTAGATATACTTGAAGAAATATTGCAAATTGCTAAGGACAAGTTTTCCTTTCCATTATGTTTGTTTCTAAATAAACAAATATTTTCAGAAGTGGTATAATTTATATGTATGTACGTATGTATAAATTATACCACTTCTGAAAATATTTGTTGTGATATACATACATATATAGATATGATAATAAAATTATTCAACGGAAACTACTTCGGGATGTCAAAAAGTCCGAGAAATTCATTTCACACCTTAAATCCGAATTCGAAATATAACTAATTGCCAAGTAACCATTTAAATTCCCAAAAAATATAATTTTTCGTTTTTTTTTTTATACATATACATATTATAAGTTAATGTTTGACTACAGTCCCATCTGATGGTAAGCTTCACATTACCTTATTTTTTTGAGTGTTCTCTAATTGAAATTTAAAAAATATTCGATGTACAGAAGGATGTGCAGTTTTATTATACTGTAGAAAATAGAAGGTTTCTGTTTTGTAAGACGATGTACCGCTTGGGTACAAAAACTACCGCGCATAAATCATAAGTGCTGAGTCCCATATTCAGATACACTATATAAAATTGTTAATAAGTTAAATAAAAAATCCTATACAAATTATTGAGCTTACCTGCTCAGTAGTGGCATTTTATATAAAACCTACGTTAATAATTCATAACAACATGATAATACAATGAACATATGGTATATGAAACAAAATTTACATTAAAATTTCTTAACAATAAAATAACTAAATATACATAAACAATAAAATAGACATAAACACAAATGGTAGTTTAATTGTAATAAGCTTTATCGGAATGCCAAAGGCTGCATGGGAACCTACCTAATTTTAAGTTGAGTTCGAAGTTCAAAGACAAACAGTCATTTATAATATTTAACAAAAGCGACTGTCTTAATACGGTCTTCAAAACATGAATTTATTCTTTTGATTGGTCACTTATTATAAACAAAAATAGAGGCATAAGCGGTTTAAATATGTAACACATATAGTATTAGAAAAAACAGCAGTAAGTATGAAATCTAAAGATCGCATGAATTAATATTTCAGGTCGGCGTTTATATGATCCATCGATGGTAATTAAAATACATTAAAATCGGGCGAAAACTGTGCGGAAGCATGTGTAAATGTCAATAATAAAAATAGTGTGATTATAGACGCAAAGATACAGATCATAAAACTAGTATGAAATACAGAATTAAACGGGATGGTTCAAAGCCCAGAAATCTGTAAAAGGAAAGACCTGACACCATAGCCTCTTTCGTTCTTTGTCTTTTACCACCATACGTTTCAAGTTCTCGAATTGAATATATAAGACACATAGTAGCGATATATACAAATTATACACAAGAGTAATTGATAACGAATAATTCATTCAGGGTTGTGGCCATCATATCTTTTCCCATTGCGTTTGATTTTACCTGTGTTATACAGAGGTTATAAATGTAGAGCAGTAATTGGTAATTATTAGTTCTGGCAACGTGTCTCAATACTGAAGCCTTCCTTTGCTTATCGTATCAATTAATCGTTCACAATTATGTGAAGTACGGATGGGATCTTGAAATAGGTGTTTGTTTATTTCTTATCTATGAATCATCCTGCATTCACTACTCTACTGGATAAATACGTTTGAAATTAACGAGTGTTTCAATTTACATGATACATGTTGTTTTTGAAAATGTTCAAAATTGTATCTTCTTGGACCGGCACCTCTACTGGCTAGCAACAAACTAAATATTTCTTTTAATTTGCGCATTTGCACAGAACCAGAAATAACTCAGTAATAGTCATATTAAATAAAGAATGAACTATTTGGTAATGGTCAAACTTCATTGGAAGAAAAAAAAAAATTTAGTTATAAAGAAGTACTCATTAGTCACTTTTTGGATTATTAGTATAGATGTTTCATAAACTAAACATTACGCTTGACGAGCAAGTTAGGTTACTAATTTAATTGAACTGGATTTATTTTGCGAAACCATTTAGATAACATTGACTTAATGCGCCGTTTGGGGCGTAAAAACATGTCGACATTCAAGTAATTGCTTGCACTTGAATCGTAATCAAATTTAATTGTTTATGCCGGCGGCGAAACTAATGTCTTCGGTGCTACGTATTACACATTAGGCCAATACATTATTAGGAAGGCGAACGAGATTCTTGATCGATCTATTGAACGAGGAAATATTACTTTGATATATTATCAAAATTACTTAGTATTAAGGCAGATTAATTCGTATACATTTACATTAACTATCGTTTACATATTTTTGTAATAATAGTTTTATGGTTCGATCTATTTATTTGTCTGCACCACACAGTACTGATCTCTCCTGAGCATTTTCGGGGCCTGGAACGTACTTCACTATTCATCTTAAGTTTCGGTTGGTGGAATGTTGTGATCTACTGAACTGTTTAAATTTCTTATACCTTTTAAAGGCCCCTACAATAATTTAACACTAAAATCGAATTGTATGAGTCATATTAGGTACATTCGTAAAAACGGAAATGCCCTAAAGTTATGTCATACAGCCAACAAGGTATGATTCAGAGATTGAGAAGGGGAAAAAATAATAGAATGGAACGCAAAAGGTGAAATAAGATAAAATGTGAGAGATATTATTTCCGACATTTTCTCTATACTAGGTTTGGACGCTTAACGATTTTTCCAGCGGAATATAGGAGGAAAAGAACTTGCAGTTTCCTAATTGCAGCGTATCTTTTGATATATATTTGATATATCTTTTGATAAATTGAGAAGTTTAAGGGGCAAGATTATGCGATTAGCAATACAAGTGCGTGTGTTCTAGACATTAATACTTATATGTATGTATTCCAAATGCAGTAATATAAAGATAAAGTACGCAGCACGATGGGTTCTGCTTTATAGCTGTGTAAACAACAAACAATAAGCAAAAAGAGTAGTGGTGTAAGAAGAAGATTAAATGAAAATATTATACATATGAATGTGTTATTAACATGAACTCAACGTCATTTATATAATGTTACAATAAACTAGAATGCAAGGAGCATTTTACTGTCTTCATTAGAAGTCATGTATCTGTGTCATACATATGATTTATAATAATATGTTATTAAAATAAATAATATATTTTAAAATAGATTTGTCTGCCATGACCTTCAGTGACAAAGCAACAGGATAACGTCTGTATGTGCTATTACTAAGTTCTTGATCTCGATGTATATGTCTGTCTTAAAATGATTCTGGCGTTACAATTTCAGTGTTTATAAGGTCATCAACAAATAAGACTAGAATTTAAGGCTAACATCCGTTTACTTATACGATCGCCTGCTTCCTATTCGATGATATTATGTTACAACTTAAATATCGATGTTTATCCAACTGAAAAAATGTATGCGTCCATCGAATGTTTGTAGATAAATATTTTTTGTCTTAAGACTAATTTAAACTAGACAAAAAATAACGAGTTAGAGTACTAATCTATACATTTTAAAATAAAGTTTTATTATGATAGATGATCATGCTACCGTAAAATGCATTACAAGTTATCTATTTTTTTTTTGATATTAAATAGAATCTAAGAATAGTATAAAATTTCTTTATTAAGAAAGAAGAATATAACTTAATGTTATAATAATATTATGTGCTAATATAGTGAGTTAAAAAAATTTACTTCTCATATATTATATAAATTAGTGCATTATTTGATATTGTATTACGCAATGCATAACTTATTGAAACTGTCTAAAGTTAAAGGACTTAATATTTTCAAGAGATTAAGTATTATGGAATATGTGTATTGTTCTATCATGTTGACCTACATTAGTTCATATTAGTTATAATTACATTTTATTTTCAAGATACCAGGTGTTATAATTAAAAAAACACTTATTAAATTAAGTATCTATTCAAATGTTTTATCACACAACAAAATGGTGATCAGTGGTTCGATGCGAATAATGTTGTTGCGATTTTTGACGCCGCGTAATCGCAATACAAAAATATTTTTTTCTTTGTTATAAATGCTTTGTTTATAGTAATATCAGCGTGTATCGCTTAGGGAAGGTTGCAATGTCGCCTGTATCGTCCCCACTAATGATTGTTGTAGCAGTAAATGATCCATGCGAATAAAATTGCGTTTTCTTACAAATTTGCGCCCTCCCACATAGTTGTAGTTTTAGTGCAGTTGCGGTGCAGCTGTGGCACGTGTGCATTGTCTTAATATAATAATTAATCAATATATATCGTGACAATATGATTCTGCTAAGGAACTGGAGCTTAGTGATCAATCGCTGTTACACTTTATCAAATGTTTACATCACATTAGCTTGCGTTATGAGTTATTAATGAACAATGTGGATAAGCATGTATATTCGTATGTATTACGTCTATATCAAGTATGAATTTAACACAGTTAATATATTCGCTAAAGATGAATGGGGCGGTGTAGAATACATATCCCATTCCAAGCCGGTAGACCAGGATGTCGTAACAGGCGGCAGTAGCCGGCCTGCCAGGTGGTCTGGCTAATTATAATTATTATTAGTTAATAATTAATTAATAATCATAATATCTTATATATAAAAATCTCGTGTCACAATGTTAGTTACCAGTTACCATATTCCTCCGAAAAGCCTCGACCGATTCTCGTGAAATTTGTGTGCATTTTGGGTAGGTCTGAGAATCGGTCAACATCTATTTTCATACCCCTAAATGTTAAGGGAGGTCCACCCCTTTAATTTTTTATGGCAAAACAACGTTTGTTGGGTCAGCTAGTTATTATTATAAATTTATAAAAAAAATTGAAAGCAATATTAAATAAAAGAAAAATAAATATTATAGAAACTTATTAGTTTGCATTATAATTGAATAACAATATACGTTACTCTGCATGTTTATACGAGTATTATAACAGTGTGAATAGACCCTGAGTAGTAGAAAAATACTTACTTGAAACTGATAATAATGATATGACCGGTAATATAAAATGATAATAAGCTATTGTTATACGTTTAGAGCTCTACCTATGAAATGTCGAGTATTTCGCAGTTGAGACAGGCTAACCGCTGTCTGTCGACAAGTATTATCTTTGCCACATATCCGTTTCACACATGATAAATATCTTGTACCGATCATTTTAATATTCGTGACAGAAAAGATTGATGTAGTATTAGTATTAGCGGCAGGAATCATTAATAGTAATTGTATTTTATTGCCACTGCACACAAAGTAGACAGAGTAAATTGCACTCTTTTATCTTTGTCCTGCAATATTGCATTACTGTAATTAAAGATTAGAAATACAAATAACATCCAATAGCTTTGTCGATGTTTAATATATCAATAATGTTTTACTTATATCGATATTTTTATTAAATAAATGGGTTTAGTTTGGTTAACAGGCCACCCAGTATTAAATAACCTATGAACCTTTTCTGTAACCACCGCATTTGGACCTGTTTTTACCATAACCTATCACATATATAGGAGGTATAGAACATACTCCACCACGCTACTTCAGTGCAGATAGGTGGAGGGGTTAGTGGCCAACCTAAGTGTCGGATGTTTTTAATCCGCCCGAAGGCCTCCGACATGGCTTGACGACTGCTTTGTTCATAGCAACCGGGACCGACGGCTTAACGTGCCCTCCGAAGCATGGAAACGCTCAAGAAATGTCTAGCGGTCACCCATTTAGGTACCGACCGCACCCGCAGTTGCTTAACTCTGTGGATCGCATAAGATCGACGCGAGCTGCCGGCCTATGAGCGCTTCGTTCTATCTCTTATGTTCGCTTCGAGCTTTCTATCTCATGGGTGTATCTTAAAGGGGTCGCTCGGTCGCATAATAAATTTTAAGGTTGAACATTATTAAAGTTCTTTTGTCAAAGTCTTATACCATTTTTGGAGTGTAAGGAGCTTAATACATACCATCTTCGAGACCAAGTCAGCCTTAACTGCAAGCGGTGCACCCCGCTGGCTAACGAACGAGGCACTGACGCCCGGTTCCTCTTTAGAAGTCTCTAGGTTTTGGATACTGCCTAGTCTAATCCGAAAGGCATCCTTCTCCATGCCGTGGTAAGAGTTCCACGGTCTGACTGGCTAGCAACCACCCTCCAGCGTAAGTCAGTCGAGAAATGACTACGTCGCGTTTCGCCTGCCACCTGGAGTGCCAATTCTGTATTTTCACCGATATTTATACCTAGTTATAAAGCCTAGTCATAGTCACGGCAAACAGGACAAGACAAAAATTAACCCTTTAACATTTAAAATGATTAGTGTCCGCGATAGAACAAGTTTAAAATCATAAATAAAACAATGCGTTACTACGAGTACATACGTTATATGAATCGCAGACCTATTTATTACGTATTTAAATGTATGACTTTACCATTTATATTCAAAACTAGATGAACCAGCAAACTTTGTTTTGCCATATAAATTATTATTTAAGAACTATTTTTATAACCATAAAAAT
>DWJN01000042.1:0-37808 GCA_018248895.1 Carystus phorcus
GACTAAGGTTTTTCGGGAATAGTAGTCACTATTTCTCATTCCAAAAGATAGTACTTTTAAAATGTCTGCGGACAATGCGGTTAATATTGGACAACACTAATTTTATCACAGGTCAGTTCAACCACCGGTTTCAATAACCACTTCATATCAGACAGAGGTAGAGTTTCTCAAACAGAGAGTCCACTACAAAAAGTAAGAAGTATTGGGATGTTGATTATTTTTTGGGAAAGTTTTGTTTTGATAAGTACCTAATATAGTCCAAAACGTTTAATGCATTTTTAATTCAAGAACTACTCTAAAAATGCATTTAAAAAAATCGTTTTATATTTCCCTCCAAAACACCTGTTACGTCACAAGTTCTATGTATTACAATGGCACTGATAAGTTTGACAACTGTCAACTACGGTGTTCGACAGACACAGACTAAATAGCGATAGGAACAACAAAGTTCAACAAGTGACATATTACTGCGTCTTTAGGGAAGATGTATATTTATCTATATACTGAGTATTCAGTTTCTTCTCCTCTTTATAAGGCACCCTTCCGAAACGGTGGTAAAAGCAAAATATTTGACGTTTCATAAGTGTATTTATAAATACTTACATGAAATAAATGATTTGAGTTTGAGTTTGAATTTAATAACTGATTTTGAAGTAAACTTTTATCGCGACGAGTAGTGTCAGTGTCCGCACTCATGCCCAAGGGCAGGAGGGCAGGAGGGAGGGCTGGAGGCCACACACGGCGACTGGGCGAGGCCGACAAAGGACGCTATGTAAACACGCTACCGGCGCGGCGGCGCGGCGGCGGCGAGCGGCGAGCGGTGCACCCTTCACCCACTGTCAGCGGATA
The DNA here is from genome assembly GCA_018248895.1 of Carystus phorcus. NCBI lineage: Eukaryota > Metazoa > Arthropoda > Insecta > Lepidoptera > Hesperiidae > Carystus > Carystus phorcus. The sequence goes on from DWJN01000042.1 coordinate 850, forward strand.
GTGTTTGCGCACTTACATTATAATAAGTTAATAGAGGAGACTAGCTCACAGCTTTGTCCACTTGGATTATTTGGTTGGGCTGACGTTACGGGGATCTAACGAAATCAACATCTTGGACAACGATCGAACAATAACATACATATACGGCCTTATTACAAAACGTGGACTAGCAAAGTATCGGTTGAAACTTCTATTAGACCAAGTAAAATAAACCTTGGCTTAAAGTATAGTATAGATAAACCTATACTTGATAATCGTGGTTTATACCTACCTTATTTTGTAATAAAGCGGCTACTAAGGCAACAGAACAACAGAAGCAGAGAATCCTGCAGAGAATCGTTTGGCTTCGCTATCGACTGAAATGTGTCAGAATTTACTTATTGGCAAGATCGTACCTCCCTTTGAGTGCTGTTCTCCTTCTAAATGAGCCGTGAATTTTATAAAATGGTATAAAATCAAGTATTTCGATTACATTGTCGTAATCAATGATGGTTTGTTCGCTCTCTTGACGGTCAACATCAGGTTGATGCAGTTTATGTTCCGCATGTCAATGGTTGGCATTGACCATACAATGTCCATTTGCTCATTTGTCATACTAGAATAGACAGATTCCGGCCTACCTCTTTATAGTTCGTTGTTGACTCGCACGTACGTCACGTAATTGGACTAAACAGTACTAACATGAAATCTTATTTTTAAATGTCGTCGGAAAACTGTAGATAGTTTAGTTTTAGTTACATTTCCGAGGTTCTCTTCCTGATCTAGTTGATCCTGGTATATCTTCCAATCTGTCCAGTCCTATTGTGATATAGTATACTAGTAGACCCGGCCGGCTGTGACTAAGGTTTACGTAGGTACTCAATTTTGCCAATTAATTACCTTACACCGTCATCTGTTAGAATCTTATAGAACTAATCCTTTGTAAGATATTGAACAAATAATTTGCAATAAAATAATATTGCGACTATAAATTGAGATGCAAGCTATCCTATCTTTTAATGTCGATCAAACTGCACACCTTGTGCAAATTTAACTAAAATCGGTTAAGTAGTTTAAGAGTCCATCGCGGACAAACATTGTGACACGTGCTTTATAAATATAGGTATATTAAGATTTGTTACATATCGAGTCGAAATAATTTATCAACGCACATTTTTTTGCTTCATCACTGTAGAATATCGAGTAGTATCTCAGTTTGTCGCGGACCGGGTCACTGAAGTCAATTAAACAATACAACCGATTAGATGAAACATTAAGCGCGAAAATAACAACATACCGAAATGTAGTTGATGTAATCGTACACGTGCGGGCGCCCGGTAATATCAACATCGAACAGGGAACATCTAGAATGTATCGGGTCGTGCTGACAGAATACAGAGTAACCTTTGAGGAGTCCTTGGACAGATATACATATATAGTAGAAACCTGTCTCTAATTACAACGCCTTTTTCAATATTCATTGGATGTCTTTGAAACAATTAATATTATTGTTAGTCAGAAATCTGTATCTATCTATTATTAAAACGCCGATACAATGCAATCTATGTAGTTATTAGAAATTTTACCAAGTGAGTTTACCATTTATTATGACTTGGCCATGCCGTTCCTGTGTCGAACGGCTCTCGTTAATCCTAAACGATGGACAATGTTAAGCAACTTCGGGCGCAGTCTCTTCGGTAGCAGAAATTTCTTAAGCATTTCCGTGCTTCGGAGAGCACGTTAAGCCGACCGATGTTGCCGTCAGTATTATTACTGTTATTTACATACCACTCATTAAGCCGCATCGAACGCGTCTGACAGTTGGGTTGGCCATTAACCCCTTCAGCAATCTGCATTGGAGCAGCATAGTGGAATTAGAGCATACTTCGAATGATGCGGGGAGACCCGAGCGCTGTAGAGGACCATTAATGGGTGGAGGCCAAGTAAGTCTCGTGACGTCGGTTAAAATTTTCGTAATAGATATTTTTGTGTTGCTTGCTTATCAATAACAAAAATACTTGAACAGTATTTACTTCGACGAGTGCTTTCCCAGCCGTCGAAAGTAATTAAGTATCATTGAAACTCCACCAATCCGCATAGGAGCAGCGTGGTGGAGTATGCTCTAGACCTCCTCAGTGACGAGGAGAGACCCGTGCTCAATAGTGGGCCATTAATGGATTGAAGTCACCATTGAAACTTGTGAGTACATAACAGAGCACAGAACATGAATTTCAATGAAGTTTCAATTAAATATTTTTATCTATTCCTATACATATGTTAATTGCCTATAGGAGACCGTAACTAAAGCCTTGTATGTACTTACAATACAGTAGTTAACATAGTCCAGCTGGCTAGGACCCGTGGCGGATATCCGAGAATAGCGGCCACAAATCAAACCCTTCGCTACCCCATGCACGAGCCGCTCCGACATACCTCGCATATTTGCATTCCCTGCAACCTAATTATGTGGGTATGACCCACTGGGTATTTTATGACAAAGATAAGATTTTTTATGTTAGAAATTCAACATTGACTAACATCATATATTTCACTAGATGAACCAGCAAACGTTGTTTTGCCACAAAAATGGTTATAGTGTGTTAACTTTAAAAGTTAGACATAATTATGCTATCGCGGACTTTTATTAAGATCTTTTAGTCTGGAACAATTTTGTAACACATGATTTTTGAGTAACTTTCACCGTTTACTCAGCGCACGCATGGAAAGCTCGAAATTTTGCCGTTTTCGCAATATTTTTTATTATGATGTTCTATAGCCTATAGCCTTCCTCTATAAATGGACTATCTTAAACTAAAGGAATTTTTCAAATCGGTTTAGTAGTTCCTGGGATTAGCCCGTTCAAACAATCAAACGAACTCTTCAGCTTTATATATTAGTATAAATACTTCCGCAGCTGCAAAAGCGAATTCCAAATTATTTATAACCGATTGTGATCTGGAGTTTGTGAAGGTGTTTTTTTTAAATACACGTTTCTTTTTCTTATTCTTATACATCACAAACAACCTGTTATTTATCTGTGACTATAAATGTTGTCTATTTTTTTTTCAGGATGAGGAACCTGGCAAACCTGGCAGCAGTCTAGCACAGCCTTCTGGTGAGTGCAGAACAAATTACTTTCATATATGTATATCACATTTTTCCTTATTTTTTTCTATTATTTTTCCAAAAAATCCTATCAATGTTTGTTTGCAATGTGACTTCTTTCTGTCACTTGCTATGATTTTATTTACTTATTTATTTTCCTACATTTTATATTCGAATATCAAACGTTCTTTTTTTAAATTGGATGCTTTACGTCGACGTTGCGTTGTGATTTAAAAAAAATACCGTCCATAGTGCAAACCATTAAAGAAGATCATATTGTGAATGGACATTGTAATTAATGAAAAATGAATGTCTGTAAGGTAGGCCATTTTTTTATAATATGCAATTAAATAAATAAAATAAAATTAATTAGTAGCTTGTAGAATAGAACCATGAATGTGTTTATTCTTTTTGTTTATTTAAAAATGGTTTAACTGGCAACTTTTGTTTCTGTTTTATTTTATTTAACAGGCAATCTTACAGACATGTCATTTGTCGTTTTTGTTTTTGTTTATTTTTTATTGGCAAAGACATTCATGGTTCACTGTATTACAACATATTTAAACATTTCCCAAATATATTTCAGGACGGAATTACTTAAGAGTAAAACCGGAGAGTGAGTTATTTTTCCAAACGAAACTTCAGAATTTGGCGAAAGCGAACTCGGAATACATAAGTCGATTGTCGAAAATGAACGCAACGGAAATCCAAAAGGAATTTAACAAATACGGGTTGAATACAGACGAATACACGCAGAAGAATACTGAAAATGATTATTACAAATCGTGGTTGGAACAGAACGGGGAACTGGAAGTTTCTTTACTGAAAGCGAATCAAATCAAGAAGCGTTTAGAAGTGAAACCGAACAAATCGGAAGTCGAATTGATCCCAAAGAGTGGTAATAAGGAGAGCTTACCCAAGTTAGAAAAGACACAGATACGTAGAAGGGGACGACCGCCGATTTTCAAAGACAAGAATGTGGATATCGGTGAGACTGTGCTCAAGGCGGATTTGGACCAATTTCTAGAAGGCAAGGAGGTTAGTTCGTCGGGGTTGTCTAGGAAGGACCTCGAACGGGTCATGATGGGAAAGTTCAATCCGAACAGAAGGTACTCTAACGAAGCGATGTGGGCTGCTTTAATGGACGTCAAAAAAGGCGGGAGTATATACAGGTATTTATTTTCTTATGATAGCTTCAATTTAAAATGTACTAAATAATACAATATCTATATATATATAACTCAAAGGTGACTGATTGACTGATATAGTGATCTATCAACGCACAGCCCAAACCACTGGACTGGTAAATTCTATCCCCAAGACGATAAAATAGGGGACGAAAGTTTCTTAACGCGAGCGAAGCCGCGGGAAAAAGCTCGTTTGGTATAATTTCAAAGATTTAAAATTATATATAATGACAAATTAGTCTACATATACTAACGCCATATAGAATATTTACATAATCAAATGAACATGATATAAAAACCATTATCATAAGGTCTAGCTTTGAAAATGCCTTCATCTTAAATACGTACCAGCTGTTTGTAGATTCTTAATTTCACTAACTGACTCAAACATCTATTCTCTTGATTATTTACTTGTGCAGGCAAAGTAGAGATAAAAATGATTCGTATTTTTATATACATTACAAATTTATTACGCCACACAGGAATAATAATTTTTATTTATGGTAGTATTAAATGGGAACCATATTAAATGGAAAAATATAAATACAAGATGTTAAGAGTTAAAAAACAATAACTTCATGAAAGAAAAGAGTAGGGATGTGTTCCGTCCCATTTAACAATTCAAGGTGCAAACTTATAACTTACGTTACGAACTACTGTATAAATCTATCTCTTATCAGTATCAAGTGATATCGGATTAAACAACTTTATTCTCATAACGATAACAAAATATCAGTTATTTTAGAAAAAAATATTATTAGTAAAGTATTTAGCCCGGTGCGGGATACAACGATACTCTCGGTAAAATCCAAAATAAGGTGTGATCCAAGTTAAAAATCTCAAAATCGTTACTTTTTATCTTCCAGAGCGGCTCAAACTCACAAAGTACCGAGAAAATCCCTAAGGAACTGGATGAAACGCTGTCACATAAAATCCTCTTTCCCAATGCCGCAGCAACTGAAGCAATTCGTGGAGAACAGCAAGAAGCAGCGGGAATTCAAAAGCTATGACGTCACTAACGACAAGAGTGGCACGGAAACGGACGTGGTGCCTTTTGAGGAAGTGGACTTCGGTAAACACTTCCTGACATTGTCGGGAGGTCAGTTGTCAAGTGAGGATGAGCTGAATAAGAGTGAAGAAAGGTCGGGTGACGGGAATGCAGCTGTCGATATGTCAGTTCATGAATAGTGTTTTGAATTTTTTATATTTAAAAATAGAACGGTGTATTGTCTTAAGATGTTCTTAAAGTTAACGCAATTGCAATGAAACTGATTTTATTATGCCAACGAAATTTAATAAAGGAATTTTAGAATTTAAAACGGAAAAGAAAAAATTTAATTTTAAATTTAGATAAAGTAAAAATTGATTTTGAAAAATATTTTGTCCTTATGTATAATGTTTAGCTATTTGACAGTGGAATGTCAAACAAAAATTATCTTGGTAATATAAAATAAAAAAAATGAACTCAAAATAAATTCTACTAAAGTGGTTAAAGGCGAATGAAAAAATATTACTTTATTTACATAGTAACTCAATAATTTATATTAAAATGTTTTACTTTACGATTCAGAAGACGCATTTTAAATATACGATTAAATAAACCAAAGAAAGTAAAAACCCACAGTCTATAACCTTATTTTTATTTTGGAAACAAAGCATCGAATATGCTAAGGAAATTAAAAAAACGCATGATATTATTAAAAAAGGCCGTTATGATTTTGAAATCGCGAAAATCATGATAATGGAACTTACAATTTACTTGATGAATTATCATAGTCTAGTATTGGTAACTATTGTATTGGCGTGTCAACCCATTATTCGTCCACTGCAGGGCACGGAACTCTCATCACTAAGGAGGCCTAGATTATACTCCATCATGTTATCCCAGTGCCTATTAGGAGAGTATATTAAACTATTGTAAATTGCTTTGAAAATAAGTAAATAAAATACAAATATTTGTTTTGCTATTTTAGCGAGTTCTTTGGAAATGGTGCGCACGAAAATATCATATATTGTCGTGTTAAAACAAAAAATAATAATAAATAAAGTTTTTCACGATCGATGATATTGTACCGATAAAGAAAACTTTTGAAAAAATATTTTCTACTTAAATTTGATACAATTTTGTATTAGGGATTGGATTTCGATTGGGATTCGATCGGGAATTTGGATTTTATACGAGATTAGAAGATAAGATTTTTCTTATCAATACCAAATATTGAAGCAGTGTGTTCCACTACTGGTTGCGGCTTTTATGTAACAAAATACGTGAAAAGTATTTTAGTACATTGTTTCTAAATAAATCGACATAAAAGTAATGTTTTAAACTTGTTAAACTTAGCGACGTCCAGTTTTACGTGACTTAACAGTAGTCATAGCACCAAAAGAAGAAACTATGCCAAATTATAAATTACCCAAAAAGCATGGAATTTTTCATTCACTTGAGAAATAAAAAGTGTATGAAACATTGTTATATCAAAATTAAATTTAAAAAATTAAAATCGATTAGTTACTTGCAGTTTTGCTGCCAGAACATACAAAAGTTAAATATTATTTATATTAAATAAATAATTTCAATGTAAAAATTAAAACGCAATTCGTAGAATCATTTGACAAGTATACACTCTCAGTTGCTAAAACAATATAATTAATTGCCTTAATATGATAGTCCTATACTCTTGAGTCCTTCCAATTAATGTGTTGCGTAAAAAGAAGTGTTCATATTCACAGTTTAAATGCGTATTTCTCGTCGTAATAAACCCACAAGTAGTTCAACACAACCGTGACAATTAATTCAATTCGGCCTTAATTAGACTCGGTTTTCGTTATTAAATATCACAAGACCATGATCCATTTCTGAAAAAGTAAACATTTACATTTGGCACTGTCAAATTATAATCACAATTAATATTTTCTATTACAAAACACTTGTGACGTGTTCGCTAGAGTTATACATTGGAATAAAATTTCCCTAAAAAAATAGATGCAAAAATTTGTAAAATAATGGAATAAATTATGCAACTTAGAAAATGTTTTACATTGATTTTTGTAAGACTCCAAAGTTACATGTGACTGTAGATTTGGGTCGCTAATCTGTTGCAGATTAAATCCTTTATCGGTGACGTATTTAACGTCTTTTGTAATTAGATCCAAGATTCTGACTTTAAAAATGATCAGCCAAAGATTTTGCAAAGATTAAAGATTGGGAGTGGAGTAGAATTAAATTTTTAATGTATTTATAAATAGATATACGATTTTGACATGTTTCCTGCTATAGCCTTTATGCTGTTGTTTTTTTCTTGTTCTGCGCAATATGATACCCAAAGATAGAATTTGTTTATTTTTAAAAGATCCCCAATATTGTTTATTTTTTATTTAATAGATTTAGATTATTATTTACTTTTAAAAATCAAGTTGAAAATTCGCTTTATATTTAAATTGTGCAATCATTTGTAACAATTATTTAAATAATGTGTTGCTAGTTAAATGTCAATTCTAACATTTTCTTAGGTTTTTTTAAACTATTGGGGCATCCGTGTTATAGTAATTTATTTGATGCTTTCGTTGTATTATTATTAATTATTATAGATGTATTCGTAGATTATTATTATTAGTTAAATTATTATAGGAGATGAGAATAATTGAAATTGGCCTTTTGAAAATCGTGTGCTTGAACGGACTTCGTCCAATGATAAATAAAAGACTTGAATTGAAATTTTAGCGTTAATATTGCGTAAGTTTATAAATGTTTATTTGTTTGAACAAGTATTCGATTGCGGAGATTTTTTTGTTTGTTACGTGTAGTAATAATTATGGATATTTCATGAGCTGTGCGTTGGATTTTTGTTTATAGATTAGTATAATTTTTGATTTATAAATCTATGAAACTTTTAAACATCATTATGGGCTTTATCTCTCCGCATTATGTTGCAATGAAAACCGCTATTCAAAGGTTTTATTAAAATAAATACAGGACGAATATATGTACCACTATACCGCAAGTGGCTTTTTTAAATGTATGTACCTATACAAATAATACTTGTTCAAACAAAATAATTATTATAATGATGTAACGCGGCTTACTGTAGAAATAATTTATTTATGTTAATTTTAACGTTTCGTACTTAATTTGTATCAACACTGATTCCTCCGTAGCATCGAAGATATTTTTTTCGACAACAGTACGGTGTTTAAATGGCAAAAGATGTTTTAGTGGAATTTTCTTTCTTCACCTTCATATCACTATGAAATGAATCTACCCGGTGAATACATGTATCACTTAACATGGATTGTGGCTTTGAAATAAATAGCAAATGTATACTATAATGATTCATGTAACTTTCCAATAAATCAGTATATATCTGTTACGTATATATTATTACATACTATACATAGATGCAAAATAAGTAATTCTTTTTTCTTTACGCTGCAATAAAAATAATGCCGACATGTGTACACCTCCTTGTTATATGTTATTTCGCCGAGGGTTTTATTGAATTTGCCCACAGCCCACTAAAAAGGCTTCCCTCGGCCCACTAAAAAGTCTTCCCACGGCCCACTAAACAGGCTTCCCGCAGCCCAATAAAAAGGCTTCCCACAGCCCAATAAAAAGGCTTCCCACATCCCAATAAAAAGGCTTCCCCCAGCCCAATAAGAAGGCTTCCCGCAGCCCAATAAAAAGGCTTCCCACAGCCCACTACAAAAGCTTCTTACAGTCCATGAACAAACCTTTAGGCCTTTTAAATATGATAGACTAACATTATGATGGTAATTGATGGTGTTTAAAGAAAATTTTGCTAAAACTATTTAGCTTCACACTAAGTCCTATGTTCCTATATCTATTGTTAGACATGAGGGTAGAGGAGAATATGGTCCTACGTTTTTATGTTATATTTTTGTTAATCATTATTTGTCTTCGTGAACGCGTTTCATTTAATTTCTATTTGATATCTTGGTACGTAAACAGGTAGGAAATTATCGCTTACTATTGGCTTTATAAACAGCCTGCGTTTTGAGGTATTTCGTGGAAATTAAGTGAAACACTTTCAAAATCCATAAAGTGCCTATTAGTATAAACTATATACTTAAACATAGTTTTAAGATCTTTCTAGGATAAATAATAATTATTATTATTATTATATTTGTACTTATTGTATAAAAACTTCTCCTAAATGTCTTCGGAAGTCAACATCATTTAATGGTATTTTTATCGTATATTGCATGCGCTTATGGCAGAGAAAAATAAAATATAGGATCTCAATTAGAATAAATAACATAATTCCTAGACCTCCACAGCTAATACTATGAAACAAACCTCAAGTTAACTTCACTTACATATGCATACATTCATACACTAGCATGATATTATATCTGTAATAGTTTTGAAGATTTATTCTTTACTATCTTCCGAAACACCTCCACATATTACATAAATTCCCGGCACGTACATTTATAACGTTTATTATTAAAAGCTAACAATTAATTATGGGATTTATATGTATATATAATTATTATTGACGTTGATTTAGATTCAATGATATTGACTTCGGGTGACATGATAGCAAGAGGATTATTGTATTATTAATATTATATTCAGTGTTGTATTCAGTATTAAAATGGTTTACTTTCTGATTCTTTAGTACTTAAAAAACTTTAGATGATAAAATCGTCATACTTGCGTTTTATATACATATGAATACAGATATTAAAAATATTATGCAGATTAATATTTTCTTTTTCAGATTTCGAAAACGTCACGTACATTGACCTTGAAATGTACACATTGACAAATTTCTAATTCTTATCAACACGAAATAATTCGTTTATAAATTATTAATCATAAAATTGTTTTATAATATTGTATACATTCTCATAATGGGTATACGATTAAGGTCGAACCTGTACTATTTTAATATCTTTTTATGTTTTGTTTATAAAGATTTGATTAAAATGTGAACATAGTGCATTATGAAACAATCTGATGGTTACAATATTTTTAAACAAAGCAATGTTTGCATTTCAATGGTCATGATAGTCGCTGTGTCGGTCATACAATAAATATGCCCAGTTTACTTTTTTGTTGCAATAAAATCCTATTAATTGTTCTAAGGCGGTAATATTTTTAACCTGTGGCATTACTATCAATAGTTTGACTAATTTTCGATGTCAGTACATCAGCTATCGATAGTTAGATATCATAACTCATTACCGAGTTTGTATTGGATTTAAAAAGTTTTTTTTTTATTTAGTTAAATATGACGTAATGGTCAATGTATTTTATTTATGGCAATTATTTTAAATTTATGTTATAAACAACGTGTCCCTTTTGTATTTAAAACAGAATCCCACGTTAATATTAAATTTAAAGTGTTTCATTTGCTTAGATTTCGTGAAGATGTTTTATTTCAAATTTCATAACACCCTTTCCATCCAATAATAATTGTAAAATATATAATATGTATGTATGTGTCCGCCCGACGATTGAAATTATTAATGTAAATGCATACTGTATCTGTTCTTTATTATGCCAGTTATTGAAATAAATATATTATTTAATGTGATACCTTCTGTTTTGTTTATTGCCTACTCCATTATCTACATATGAAAGCGTGCTAATATAAACAATTTAAGGTTTTATAGTTTTATTTTTATGCGGTTTTAAATAAAGTACAATTTACTACAATATATGATTAAGAAGTCCGGGTGACATGTATCCTAAAAGGCACAATTATTTCATAATCGTAATAACACCAGTTAACCAAAGATTAATATATGTGTGAGTAGCAAATATTAGATGGCCACTTACATCAACATGTCATAATAATCTTTGTTTTGTACTAATATGAGTTTGTCAGTTGCTACAAACCTGGATAATGTTGTTTAAAAATAAATGATGTGACAATAACGTAATTTGAAAATAGTACGTTGTGATGTGTCCTATGGATACAATGTAAGATTAAATGAACAATACTAATTTGATTAATACAAATTAATGGGTACTATATTAAAGACTTATTCTTATTTTTATGCATAGATATATTTTATAAACGCACGTTCCAATTTCGTCGAACCTTAAGTAGGTACACATTTGGTTTGTTATCAATAAGTTGATTGAAGTACTTGTGTGTTCCAATTCCAATAACTATGTACTCAAGTTTTGAGTTTTTCATATATTACAGTACTTACATTTTAAACGTATTAATGCAAACTACTAAACGTTTTTAGTAGTTAATCATTACGTACGATGAACATTTTAGTTATACTGAATTAACCAATACTTTGCATATAAAACCAATTTAACCATATTTATAATTTGAAACATACTGAGCGGCTTTTCCTCGCTTTTTACTGTTAACTAAGCAACCCTCCCTCCCTGTAGGAAGCCAGGAAAAGAAACGCCCAACTGTCATTTTGACAGCTTCAGTGTTGCCAGCACCTAAACCAAAAAAGTACCGTATTGAACTTAATCTAAAGGGCCGTTTCTTTTCCTTGCTTGTTCCAGGTGTGAGGACTTCGACGGAAATAGTGACGCGGCATTTTATAGACCATACCATGGACCATGGGATACCGTTAAACATTCACGCGAGACCACGCATCGTCGGACGGAGACCAAAGGCTATAGTTAACATAGAAACGGACGTATTTCAAGAGAAATCATACAAACAGTACTCGTCTCAACACTTACGAGATGCCCTGATTGCTGTGAAGAAAGGATATAGTGTGTATGCAGCATCGAATAAATACGGCGTGCCAAGGAAAACTCTTCGCAATTGGATGGAAAAATACGATATTAAGAGCCAATTTTCTAAAGGCAGGCGCGGCACTCAGATATTGGATCCATTGGAAATATTGCAGGAGACAAGATCGGAGCCCTTTGAGTCGCTGTGATGCCACGAGCATCTTGATACAGTTCTACATACAACATGAATGTTTTTGTAGTTATTTGTATTATGATTTTAATATTTTTCTTAATAATATTTAGGGGCGTAATTACTGAATTGGGGAAACTTTATAATGCTAAACTTTAACTATGATACGGGAAACTAATAACTTCCACTTAAATATAGCAACCATATTTGTAAAACTGAACATTACTAAAATATCAATAGCAAGACGAATCAAAATAATAGCAACACAGTTAAGACGGCAAAGGGCAGAGACTTGAAATAAATATATACATATATTCCTACCTTATTATGTATATTTACTAGTATGTCACTACATCGCTAGATATTCTGGTAAACTATTGGATAACTTGGGGCTGTTCGAATATTTCCTGTATTTTAATTGCTATCAAATTTTTTTTACCCTCAAGTATCCCTTCAAGCCAAGCTTATTTGAGTTCCGTGTTTTAGAAGAAGTAACATATATAGCAATCACGTAGGTTTATAAATAAGTCTAGCTTAAAACTTTTGGTATATTTGTATTTAATTATGCCAAAAATGTTTTTCATCTATATAACGATGAAATAAGTATCTCAAATTATAAAACCTAACTATGTCTTAACCTGTGTGTATGTATTTTTATATTTGAATATTTAGACAGCACATTAACTCTTCAGGGTACTGTACCAAAGCCATAAAATATATTAATTTTATACCCAAGACATGGATCTCTTTAAGTGATGATCTACAATTTCTATATGATCTTTAACATTTTTACGATTCTTAGATTCCAAGAACTTACTGGTGCTGTAGTGGGTTCTTTAAGGATTTGAAGAAAAAATTTGAAGAAAGATTTGAAATCATTGCAAGACTCCAATATTCACTCACACATTACCTGTTGTGGTGGTATGGACAATACAAACAAAACATCTTTAATGCCCACAGAACGAAAACAACGATTTATCTACATACATTTTGGCCCCGACTGAAAATCAAACTTTGGACCTTAAGTTTCGCAAACATGGTCACTCGGTACAATTGGGAGCTCCCAAAAACGGTATAACAATTTCAGAAACCACTAAAACGTTAAAAACTTCAACACTGAACTCTAACGTTGAATATAAAATCAAACATATTTTTTATTCAAAACTAGCTCAAAAAAATTCAAAAAAGAAGAAAAAAAATATTTGCATTCATATAAATTGTCACAATGTATGCGATGTTACCTGGGAGGACTGTACGAAACATTTATTAATAATGTTATTTAAAAGCTCATTTTGATAGTAATAATATAATCCTTTGTATGTAAAGTGTTTTAAAAAATATATAACATAATTAGTAGGTACCGAAATAATATATAAGTGTAATAATTATTTCGCGAAAAGTAATGCATTTCTTTAGCATTTTTATTTTATTAAAATTTGTTACATTTATTTAACTATGGTTAAAAAAATCTTAAAAAAATAATATGTTACTTAGTGTTATGTTTTACAAATACAACTTTACTTTTATTTTAATGTAATATTTCTTACTGAATAATGTTTTCTTGATTTATTGATTTTAGAAAATTAAGTGTGAGTTTAAAATAAAACAAATACTTACACTTATTTAGATATTGTTTCCATGTTATAGTTGGCATAAGCTGCGTCAAACTGCAGAATGTGGAGCCAATTTGTAGTTAATTTGTACCTTCATGTGCAATAAAAAAGGACTTCTGATCATCATACTTTGTCTATCTTGTGATTAATTTAGTTATATAGGCACTACTATACAATATAAGTTCTTCGTAATAGCAACTTTACTTTTAAGACAGATAGATAGTAAAAAAGTTGTTGTGAAGAAGTTTAAACAGTCTTCAGAAGCTGCAACGTATGTAATCGATTAGAAAATTGGCTGTATTCGAATTATATTAGTATATGGGCTGATGTAAAATGGCGCAAAAAAACTGACATGAGGAAAAACAACAAAAGCTATTCATAATTTTTGTCAGTGGGTTCTTGACGTCATGAAAAAATAAATTTTATTTAAATTAGTCATAAGTTTTAGTTCCTAACGAGCCAAAGTAGTATATAAATCCAAAGTTTTTATTTATTTTCACTAATTTTGTTAACTATTTCGTAAAAGTGTTTTTTTTAGTTTTAAAGGCAAAGTACTTATAAGTTAACTTGTGCGATAATGCCATTATTTTAAAAACGTACCTTACTATAAGTGTTGCATATTATAAACTGCTTCAAAAGATTTAGAAGCGTTTTCTACGAATTATAAGTAAATTAAGATGCATTTGTCATTAAACGTGTATGTTTACAAATTAAGGTATCGATTCAGTTTACTATAATAATTTTCATTTATACCAAAAGTAAGTAATAAACTACATACTTACCCGTTTAGTGTTACCAGTTTTAAAAAACATTTATATATGAGGTAATTCATCAATATTTATTATCAATATCAATCAATATCAATAGTTATTTTTCATCAATGCCTTAAAAATATAGACTTCAAAAATGTATTACAAATTGAATTTATATTTTTCTAATATAATAAAAGATCGAAGATCGCATGGTAAATAATTAGATTAACTGAATATGTAATTCCTATCATCTTAATGATTACAAGCAGAAAAGAAGTACTTAATTTCTTTCTCCCAATCTTCTTTACTGGCAACGCGTAGGTGATCCCTTTATGCGTGACGAAGAACTCTGACTATAAAGGTCTCGTCTATACATTTGTTGCTTAATTACATCAAATTTGAAGCATACTGTATTTTCTATTGTTATACATAATACAGCGCCAATAAATGGTTAACGACATCCGTACAACGTGGATATGCTTCATAATAAAAAAAAAATGTATCAAATAGCTCATCTTAATTATATTGAATGATCATAATAATTCAAATAAACACTGATGTTGGTATTTCTAACCGTTAATTTTCGATGATGTCTTTACGAATGTTGCAAATGAAATAATAATTAAACAATAGACAGTTATTATATTTTTACACAAAGTTAGATTTTACACTGTCCTAATACATAACGTCGACTCGTATTGAGAGCCATATTTATTGTGAGAAATAGATTTTATAGTTATAAATAAATTAGCGTATATAATGCAAGACGCATTTATATTATTATATATTATAATATGATATCAGAAACAAATGGTTTTGGCAAAATCATAATGATATAATTTTTCAAGTAAATGAAAAATATTAAGCACTTTTGTAATAGTAATTATAGCAAAAGACACGAAACTACAGAATTCAAAGCACACCTCGTATCTTAGGTTATGCCAATATCCAGTAAAAATGCCATTTTATCCCATAATTCAATTTAAATCGATTCAAGTATACATATATCTAATATTATTTATCCCGTAGGTATTTTTCATTACTTGATAATGGCGCAGATAATAAATTATATCTAATATGTAACTATTTTATTTTCATAACTTAATTATACCATTGTACATATTTAACAAAAGCAAGTCTTAGGCAAAATATAACGTAATATTAATTTTGACGTGCTTGCTCGTTGAATATAATATCGCCTAGTAAATTAAATTAATTTAAATAAATATAACAAAGATTCATGAGGCCTGCGCCTTTAAAATAGAATAGACCGTGGAATAACGGTTGAATAGCCTATACATCGCACAGTATGCGAGGGATAAAGGATTATATGTAAACCAAATATAATGTAAGTGCGAGAATTGTAATAATATATGAAAAATAAATCTTTTGATCATATAGCAAGTTGTTTTACTATTTTATTTCTATTTCTCTACAACAGATTTATAACACTACAACAGGTAAGGTAATTGTGACCGCTATTAACTGTATTTACTTTTAGACTACATTTAATTTTGCTTTCATTTAAGTAACAAGAACATAATAATTCAATATGCTTGAGAAACTACAATAGGTAAGTCTACATTTGAGGATCTTCATTAGGCTTAATGCGGCACCTTGTAAAACTCCGAGCAAAAACATTATTTTACACAAACTTTATTAATTATGTAACGTATTTGACTATTGTACATATTTTTATTAGCTACTGAAACATTAAAAGTTAAAGTACAGAAAAATATTCTAGCGAAAGTACATAAATATATTTTTTTTTATAAAAAGCAGTGCAAGTAGGTTAAATAAGATAAAAAAGCAAAATTATATCTAGAGGAATTCCCAAAGTTACATATTCAACATGAAATATAACACTTTGTTAACAGATTTGAAGGTAAATGCTATAATGTTATGAATTTGTGTTCTCTACTACAATTCCGTTGGTGAAAATACCTAAACTTCTACATAAAACTTCGTTCTTTAAGATCTTGAAGAACAAATTCGTTCGTTAAAATCTTGAAGAACAAATGTTTTGGGTTACCTGAACGATCAATATTTGTCCAGAATGTTCTAAAAACTCAACATTGTCCATATTAATTTATCTGATATGACAATAAGCTTAATAGTGAAATGCTAATTGATCGAATTATATGACAAATATTACTACTATCTGCCATGTAGGTTATAGTAACAAGTGGAAATGATCAATAAAATAAGGGAATAATAAAACGATCGAATAAAACAAACTTATCGACTGATGATGACCTTTGAAGTGTTATAATAACTTGAGCGGTATGAATGAGTAAGCGAAAAATTAACTAACCGTGCGACTACATTACTAAGTGAACGACTGGAAATATCAAAAGTAGGTTAGGTTAGGTTATTTGTATTTTATGTAACTCCAAAGTAATGTTTGCAAGTTGCTGTTCTGTTGATTTCTAGTCTCTCGCAGTCAGTCACTTAGTAAAACTATAACGTAAATTAACTATAATCACTCAGTTTGAAACTACCCATAAAATATTGTTAAATGTCCACAGAATTCGCGATAGCCAACGTGCAATGTCAGTACGACAGCCCGTCTGATACAGAAGAAGACAGACCCAGTATTCCTCAAGACCACACGTACGACACTCGCGACGAACCACCTGCTTTCATTATTCACCAACTCACTTCAGTAAGTTTACCCCTTTTAATTCTCCTCGAATTCCTTACTTAGTTTACATTAGTCGACCCAATAGATGTTGTTTTGCAATATATGTAACCGATTTAAAAAAAAAAAAAAAACAAAATATTAATTGAAGTCCATTACAATCTAATCCTGAATACTGCATTTATATCGGATAAGCCGTTTCTGAGGTTAGTGTGCAAACAAACAAACAAACAGACAAAATGACAAAACATTGTTTTGACGTTTTGGTTTCTCTTGCGTATACAAAGGTCCCCCATTATGATTTTTTAAATATTTTATATACAGTTAATTATATGTATAGATTTACACCAGCAGTCATTTGTACTCTTTAAGGTACGTAATTGTTTTTATAGCCCCCGTCTCCGTCACAATCGGCCGCGCCGCGAGGTCCCTTCGTTGAGGTCCGACCGACAATAATGGCGCTCAGTCCGGACTGCGTGCCCGCTGTCAACGTCATACATGTTGGGGAGAGGCCGGTATGTCAAACACTAATATGCACTAATGTGCACTAATTGCAGTGCAAATGGCAATTGATACAGGCAGAAATTAGCAACTCACATATTGTTTGCATCTATAGTATCCTGACTACGATGCATTAAGGAGTAAAATTTTCAGCAGTACATAAGTAGGCGTGGAATTTCTATAGTAATTGCCCCAGCTGTTGTCTTTTTGTGCTATCCTTTTTACAAACATAAAGACATTATGTTTCTGATGTGTTTTTTGAGCAGCTAAACTGGAAAAGACGTTTACATGACTTTGCGTTTCTCTACTTTTTCTATTTACGTTTACGTGCATGTCGTCAAAGAAAAATCTTTTTTCGGTTTCCCAGAAACATCGTCATTTTAACCCTAATAACTTATGTTCCATTCTTGCAGTCTAACCAAATACTGCAAGCGCCAAACGAGTGTAGTATGAACAAGCGTATACGACGCAGCGAAGTGGTTTTACGACAGGCCGCAGACTGCGTGTCCCGAGGCCTTACTTTCCAGACCGTTTCTGAACAGTTCAACATACCAATCTCCACTATACGGTGAGAAAAAGAACATTACAATATATTCACACACTTGCATTTCCACATTCTAAATTATTTGTGGTAAAATTGCCTAAAAACATACAAATAAGATATCGCAAACAACAAAGAGCCATTAAGATTACATTTGAGCTAAACATCTTGTCTAACTAAGTTGTCTATCTAAATTGTCTTCATATTATGAACAGAATTAAGCGAATTGTATCTTACCTTACACAGTTGCTCAGAATCATTGGCAATTAATATTGTTTTGATTTCAGATTTTTCATGGCTCGTAAAGGGATATTGCCTCGTCGACGGCGCGGTCGCAGTGCCCAAGTAAGTTCCCTCAATATAATAAAGTACATCTGAATTTATTCAGTCTATATTCTTATTACATGTTTAGATGTTATTGCTTACTCTATTTCTTAAAATTACATCAATCATGTTTTACGATAGAACAAGGTAAAAGCGACCTTAAACTTTTCCCAAAAGTCAGATAATTCTTTCATAACGATTGCTTGTCGATTACACAAAGTAGTGATTATATTAGTCGGCAGAGACATCAAGTCATCATTCATCAGTCAAGTCTATTCTATATTTCAACACATTCTTAATATATTATGTACCTTTTGTATTAAACATTATTGATTCAATGTATTATTAATTCCAACAGCCGAGTCAGCCTATTCAAACTTGCAACAGTCCGGAACAGTTGCCAGTGTTCAACATGCAGCACTTTAAGTTGCCGGAGACGATCGGACTTCGATCCGAGGACGATTCGACCACGGCTTGAAATTATTGTGAAAGGACTAAAACCTTTTATTAAAAAAAAACTGTGGCGATTACTCGAGTTTCTTAATATTGGACAATGCAGTTTTGTTAGAATATATTAAGATCATGGCAAACCTGCGTTTTAGGTAATTTTCGTCATGGCAAAGCACTTAGTGAATCTGCTACGAGCTAATTCCAAGCGTTGCCTTGCGCTGTATCTAGTACTAATTAAAACGCTGTGGAACTAATGTCGATATAACATTTTAAAAGTTATAACGGCATTTGATGTACATAAAAGCTGGATCCATGTCTATAATATTGAAGTATTCGTAAAGTAAGGGAATCTCAGTAAATGCGGTTAGGAATGCGATTGGATGTATCATTAGATACTTGAACCCCATATATATGTACCTGTTTAATATCGATGTTAATAATCATAAACTGAAAGGTAGATGTAATATCTGGTAGTAAGTTAAAATAAAGAAACAGTATTAGAAATTGATTTGCATATAACGTACAAAAAAGTAATATACTTATTACATAATACATTTTCTTACACCACTTGTTTACATGATAGAATTGAGGTTATAATTTTTATTACACGCCACGGACATATTTTTTTATTGTTTTATGCCTTGGACGCAACTTTTATTTCTAACTATTTATTTAATTACCATTGGTAAAAAACGTATAAACTTAAGTATTGGCTAGATTGTTGTATTTAATTTTCTTTCTTTATCGCCTTCTATTAAATTATTCTACAAAATTTTAGCTATATAAATAATTACTTATATAAAGTATTTATTTGACGTAGTATTCATCAAATAAACATGCCTTATTATCTATATATAAATAGGGTGAATCATATAGCTCAGGACCATTTTACCCTTTGTTAACTGTATCTTTGTGTGTTAGCTGCAGGCGAGCTTGTTCTGAAGACAAATAATTTGGCGGTTTTTTTATTTAATTAGATGGTATTGAACTATTTTGAACTGTATATGACAAGATTAATTTCGACCACTGAGATAAAACTCGTATTTTTAATACTAGATACTGGTTCATACATAAAATGATAATATAGATGTTATAAAAAGTAATCTGTTTTTAAACTATTTTTATGAATTCAATAGTCAACATATTGCAATATATTTTTCATAACCAAGTAATATTAGCGGAATAGAAACTGGAATATTTTAGTACTTTAGGTATAATTGTAGTAAGTTTCAGTCATCTGAATCGTGAAAGACTTAAAATCGACTTTATTGACAACCCCTAAAGGCTCTATTTGAGTAACCGGGGTCCCCAAATACATTTATTTTAACTGGCAACTTTACAATGTGAGGAATTTAGAAAAGAGTGGCTCATAGTAGCTATATGTGTTAGTTTTACAAAGCTACCTAATGTTTTTTGCCTCCACTGATATAAGAACTTTTAGCTTGATAAAATTCAGTAGATTTGTATCAAATGTGTATATATATTATGCGTAGAATCATGAGATTTTGTTGCCAGTAGGTATTTGATTCATAGTGTACTTTCCGCATACTATTTGCATAGTATCCTATTCCTAATATTTTTTAAACTTGCAGCTGTACTTTTATAATTATTTATGTTTAATTATGTGTTATTAATTAACCTTAATTTTAATCTTACTTTTATATACATTTTATAACTAATTTTACGTAGCAATACTAATATTGCGTAAAATGTGTATTTTTAAATATGAATGCATTTGTATTAAATAAAATAAATGTGATTACTCTATGATAAACACATTAATTTAACAAAAGTAGTAGTTCGGTATTTTGACACAAAATAGAAAGTATTATAGACGGTCGAGGGCCTTTTTAAAATAATAATTAGGAATTAAATAATGTTCATTTTAATGTTTACGTTTTTATTAAGTTTTTGGAACTCTTGTGATTTCATTGATTTATTGACTATAAATTAGGTGTTAATTTTGTGGGAACTTTGATTCACAATGTTTTAATTTTTTTAATCTTTAAAACAAAGCAAAGTTAAATCTTGGCAGCTTAGTGGTAGCTATTTTTTAATACAAACGCAAACAATACATATTTCTTGATAATTTTATTAAAATGTGTCTAGAAAATGAGTCCTGCAACAGTGACTTGATTACTAGTGTATACAATAAATGATTTGAATGTTTTAATGATAAACTGAATTAACTAACCTAACCTTTTTTAAGTTTTTTTCTTTATTTACAAATATTATATTTTAATACTTATTATTGTATTTCAGACGAAGACAAATCCAAAAATCTAAAAATCATAAAAATTTGTCCAGTCATTTTTGGGTCATAAATGGTGTAACTAACACGACTTTGTTTTATATATGTTTGTTAAGTATATATGTATATGAAATAAATTATCAAGAAATATTGAAATCCCCCTTGATTTAATATAACAGTATTATTTTTGAACAAAATCTGTTTAAGTTTCCTATAATTAGTTATTAAGTTACATCTTTAGATCGATTTGATCATAAAAATTGAATCGTGTATTTTTTTTTATAAAATGAGCCATGTCGTTAAGCTTTTAATCATTATAATTAGATTTTATTTCTTTAATTCTAATATTTTATAATTTGATCTGACATTTATGTAAATTAGTTATTAAAGGTCTCGAGGTATGTCGGCAAACGTTTTATTATTGTTGTGTTGATGTTTTTTCAACTGGAAATGTATGGTTTTGAAAATTGGACCCGTCTGCAAAAATAAGATTTTGGTTTTCAATTCCTTGTTTGTCTTTTTATTTCGTGTTTTAGTGTTCGACATGTAAATAGCTATAACACTGAAAAGAAAATTGTAGAAACCCAAAAAAGTAATGCATACACTATAACGCAATATGACTAATAGATTATATGTTACAATTAATTATTGCGTCTAATAAAATTAACTATTATATAATATGACACGCAGATATATAATATGGAGCATATTATTTTGTTGTCACCATACTTATTTATCGCGGTGTATGTAATAAAAGAGTGAAACCACATATTCTTGATTTGAAATTGAAAAAGTAACCGTTTACATGTCGACAACTACATTGAAACTATTAACGGCCGGTTTCTTTTACCAATATATCCTTTACTGCTTTAAAGCAACTTAATTTTTGCATTTCAATAAACTATGTTTACACGGGTATACCATATATTAGCGTATTTGACAAGTATTTAAAACCTATTTAACATTATTTAGTAGAAGCTAAAGAACCTACTAAATTCAAATTATAAATTCATTATTTGAATAACCCCCCAAAACGTTACTACGAGCAATATGGCGTTTTAATGCCTTCGGTGGCGTCATTTAATTGTGGAATTGGAAATAAAGTAGTGTCGGCGAACTGACGTTCACAGCTAAATGACGTCATCTGAACGGTGTCCGGAAAGTTTTGTGTCCGTCGTCTAAAAAATGTATTATTTTTAATTATGGATTATTGAATAAACTAATAGTTATTTCACATGATTTGACTGCAGAAGTTTTTATAATTCATGATGTGTAGAAATGTCTTTAACAAACCGTTTTTTTTAATACTGTCAAATACCCAATTGTACAAGGGTAGGTAAATTAAAGTAATGGAATAAATACATTATGGGAACCGGCCGTTATAATGATAACGCAGATTTTGGTATTCAAGGTTGGTGTATATTTAATTAAATTCATAAACATGTCTCACAGAGAAATT
This sequence comes from Carystus phorcus, assembly GCA_018248895.1. Lineage (NCBI taxonomy): Eukaryota > Metazoa > Arthropoda > Insecta > Lepidoptera > Hesperiidae > Carystus > Carystus phorcus. The sequence goes on from DWJN01000042.1 coordinate 23,521, forward strand.
TAACACTGATTTTGAGTAACCATTTTGGTATATTATACAATGTAAATATTAACAGGACAACAGGGACAAATTAAATCACCGGGCTGTGACATTTATCGCATTTTGGACAATACTTCCGCATTTTCAATTGACTGAACTAAAGCAATATTCAAGAAAAAACTTACGGAATTGTATCGTTCTATGTAAAATCTTAGAACAATATATTAGGTATCTAAGTAAACTTAGGTTCTATTGTAAATTTTGTAACCTAATTTTTGATTAAAGTCATCGAAGAGATCTTTCGTTGCGTATCACGAGCAAAAAAATTAAAAGATACTAGCTGGTACCCGCGTCATAGGAAGTATTCTCTGGTCAGTTTAAAGAAAATGGGAAATAATTTATTTTTAAGGTTAATAGAGTTATTTTTCCCAATATCATGGTGTGATGATTCAAAAATGCTTTCTTAGTTTTCTACCACATTATGAGTATAAGGAACACTAGTACAAAGCTTCACGTTTCTAGGTCCACGGTTTAGGCTGTGCGTTGTATTAGTAAAATTGAAATGTAGCCCAGGACCTATTATTTAAGCAGTTGTAGCCCCGTGGTCACATTTGCCCCGGCTGACCTTATTAAAGTAGCGCTGGATAAAATCATAAATGTAGTTTTAAGTGTGCTCTGAAAATATTTTCGGAAAAGCAGCCTTATGATAATGTAATAGCGTATAAAGTTGATCAGAAACTAGTTTTGCAATGTATGAGTAGACGTGACAGTGTGTAGATACTATGATGTAATAAAGTATTTTGTGTAATTGTTGTTTTTTAACTTAACACCCACATCAGTCTCTTATAGCGACTTATCAAGACCTGAATCACGCTATCGATGTTTTCAACAACTACAGCAATCTGGCTGGAAATCTCTCTTTGCTAAATCGTAAGCAAATCATCAATCCTTACAGACCGTATAGCTAATGATGCATTACATCTAAAAAACTATATAGATCGGACCATCAAAGAAACATCCTACCTTATAGTCTTTATCAAACTTTTATGACTTTATAATCCAGTTAGTAGGGACTCTACCAGCGAAGCCTAAAGCCTAAAGGTTAACTTTTAGGCATTCCAATTAACTAATAAATTATGGTGCTTCATAAAAATGTGTAAACAGGGTCATATCCCAAGTGATGCCCATCAGTCATATACCTTTGTAAATCAATTAACAATGCGGTAGACTTTAAACATCTAACAAGTGTAATCCAGTTACGACCGGATGTACTTCCGGAACCGGCACGATATCCCGGACGATGAAAGTTCCGCTGCTAAATGGGCATTGTCGTATCTAATTAAATGATTTCCTAGTTATATGATAATAATATAGAAACTTGGGATATTGCAGTTTTAAAGGATTTTTTTAGTGGACAGTGTTCAAGTCATTGTAGTACCCCGTGAATACATGAAGAACCAATGTATTGTATAACGTAACTGAGTACTGTACCAAGCAGATTAATTCCGACTGATAATGCTGAAGTTTTTCTATCTGGCTAGCCATTAGTGGCCCTACAGGACACAGGTCTCCTCATATAGGAGGTCTACAGCATACTCCACAGCGCCGCTCCAGGGCTGATTGTTGGAGGGGATAGTTTTGGACGCAAACTAATTGTCGGAAGTTTTTATACCGCCCGAAGTTCTGCAACATGACTTAAACAACTGCTACACAGCCTTAACCAGGACCGGCAGCTTAATGTGGCCTCCGAAACACGGAAATGCTTAACTACTACTACGATAGCTAAGATATTAGGTACTGCTAAATAATTGACTTAGAAATAATCCTTTTAATTGAAGCGTAATAATTGAGTGATATTTAAAACACCTATAAGCAGGTCGATACATTTTATTAACAGTTAAGGTAAAAAGTTAGGGCTCTCTAGACGTTGTATTGTTAACTTACAAAAATATCTGCAACATCTAACTGTTAACACCTAACTTATAGTTACTTGATGATCAAACGAGCTTGTCAGACGATTGTATTGTCTATTGGGAATAAAATGCTCTATTTTTTTTTATTTCGGCCACCTACGTACCTTATTATTTGGCTGTATATTTGTAGACACATGTGAATAAATACTTACCCAAAAAATTAAGTCTAGATACTGAACCATAATTTTTACCCTTATATTGGCGAGGATATTTCCAACAGCGATTCGTTAGAGTTCCAATTTTTTTAAAACACTGTAAAGCACTCACCTGACAGACTGATACCGATTATAGATGGATTTGGGAACTCCTCGAAAAAGACATTATATAAGTATAACAAAACATAATTAAGGCTTAGATACTATTTTAAATGCTTACCTGTATACTTTAACATACATTTATGAATGGTAAGAAGTACTTAGGCACGTAAGTTACAGCTAGAGATGTTCTCCACCCGTTGGTCTGGTACCTACTTCCATATTAATAAAAATTCATCTTGGGGGCGTACATGCAAAACATGTAAATTATTAAACCGTAGATTACAGATTATTCACATTGGTCGCCGGAGGTCCATTTCCTGACAAGCCGGCGCCCACAGACACAATAAAGAGGACGTCCTTCCCGCGCTTTTATTCCGGCGCCATTTCTTCTCGTCAGCCATACATAATTGTTACCAGGGATGTACCATTACCAGGGATATCGGAAGCGTTCATCCGTCCTGAGCATATGTAAATTTTAAGATCACAAGGATGTTTATTATCCGATAACTGAGCGCGCATAATTTAAACATATTTAAACGAGTTTTGCATGCCAAGCCTGTCTTTATTGGTTGCTTAATTTTTATTTAAAACCATTTTTGGAATAAACGGCGATGGCGTCAGTCAAACAGATGGCGAGGACGGATCTCTTCATAATTTTGAGAAGGCCAAGAGTACCACCAACCACACTGCTACAGTGCAAGTTGGTGAAGGGGTTAGTGGCCAACCGAAGTCTCGGAAGTTTTTATGCCGCTCGAAGGCCTCCGGCGCGGCTTAACAACTGCTGTCTACAATAACAACCAGTATCGATGGCTCAATTCCGAAGCAATTTTTGCCACTGGTGGTTACCCACCGCGATCAAAGTTTCTCAACTCGTTATGAAGATAGAATGAACACTAAAATAAAACTAGTTTATTACATAAAGAAAAAACTAACTTTAATAACAATGTATACTGAAGGACTAATTAAAGTCTAAATTTAATTAATCGTGAATAACCATGCATGGCATATGCAACTAACTGCTAACTTTCCAATTTCCTAATGATACTGAACTATATTTTATTTTCTTCACATAAGGCTTAAATTTATAAAAATTGATATCTCCAAAAAAGTATTCTTTTTTTATTTTAATTCTTTTGTGACAATTTAGTGAAAAGCATACTCTATCACTGACATCAGAGAGTATAGTTTATTTGCAAAAAGTTGTTAAAATTATACAAAAAACCTCAGCCGTCGTTACTCGCCACGTGGACGGAAGCTTATGCCAGCAGCAGCATTTTAAGAAAAAAAACACATGCACGCGTAATCCATCTCGCGTTACCAGCTTGTCGCTTTTTTATATTAAACACTATAAATAAAAGTATGGCGAATTATATTTTGGATGTAAGTATGTATCCTTCATTCTCAAAGAATACAAACCTATTTAATACCACCAAATCGACATTTTAATAAAAAATAAGAAAAACTATAGGTACATACAATTTAAATTCAAATTATACTTTTCGTATTCTTTGCAAAATTACTATCACACATTATTATCTATATTTAACAATATAAAAAGTCTTCAGTGATTATAGCCATGTGTAGTAAGTAATTAACTAGTATCTATAAGCAATGTATACCTAAGTGTTACAATTTTAGACTATTTTGTATTACCTACCAAGGTTAAAAACATCATGTCTTACTGATTTTCTTCCTCGATCTTTACGCAGACCTAAACAGCTAAAACTCACACATACTTGTTTCCTAAATGACCTGTGTCAGGTGTCAAACATCTGCCATTTTTTGTGCGTGCGCGCGTCAAGCCATCACATCACGCCAAATTATGACAGTTAAGTTGCCTTAGCGGATGTAACCAATTTTTTAACAATTTCTTGTCACATAATAGTACAGTATTAGTTACATAACGTTTCATCTAGGCTACACAAATGAAAAAGCGACGGCCAATTTTGGCATTGGGTACCTTTTTCTTTAACACACACCTATATAAATGTAGCAATAAATATCTGTATCTCTAAAAAAATTTTTTCGCAATAAATTTTATTCGACTTTAATTATATTTAAGCCCCTTTAATTATATTTATATCTCTAATATTTTTGTTTAGGGTAAAAAAAAATACTTAAGAAGTATTTCATTATAAAATATGTACGTTTTAAAAGAAAATTCATCTTAACCTGCCATTTTTAAGTTTTTGACATTAGTATCTAGCGTTAAAATTCTGACATGATTTATCTCCAAAAAATATTCAAGTCATACATATTGCAATTGAATAAGCGAAGCATTTAAAACATAAATAATAAATTAGTCACAAAAATAACCAATGTTGGTAAGATTCAGTTCATCAGGCGAATATAGATGCTTTAGTATTTGAGAACTAGTTAGGAGTTTATTATCTATTTTCAAAAGGAATAAATTTAAAGTTAATATTTCTATTCAAATTAAATGATAAATTTGTCATATACGTATATTATATGTTAAATACTTCACATACGTGTGTCAGTTTAAATTCAAAATGTCTTCAGAAATACGAGCCTGGCTTCGCACTAATTCTTACATTGCACCTCCGCCGCAGCGCCGTTCATGCGGATAGTATCCTAAACAACACGTATCTATCCCGAATCTACAAATAAGCTGTCAATCTAATTCCGGCTTGACGCAAGATTCTAAATCTATTTAGAACCAATTGTATCCTTATTATTGTTGGTGGAATAAAAGACTTTTTGCGATCACATTCCCGCCGTTTCCGTTCGGTGACATTTGTGTTTTTTTCTTTTATTTTTTGCAGCGGACGTGCGTCGGCACTGATCTTCTTAGATAAGCCCATTATTTTTTGTGGGAGGTAGTTTTATAATAAAACAGTAATTAGTCACGCAAACGCAGACTTTTTTTTCATTCAAGTTTAATTTTAAAACGAAATAGTAAATTGTATTCTGGGGTTTATATAATTGAATAATTGTAACGAGAAAATTACCTTTTTTATAACCTGAAGATAAATGGTCACCGCTGCTTTTTAATATCCAGAATATTATTGGTTACCAACGCACTGCTGACGAAGGAAAATGCTGCTTCTGACAAGGACACGTGTGTGGTATAGAGCCCAGCAACCTTCGACCGGAAACCGCGGCTTGTGCTTTATTCCTTCCTCAGTAGGGTAGACCATAGGTTAAGTACGTTAGTTTAAACAGAACTTCTTTCACCTCAAAATATATAAACCTGAATGTACCTATTCACATCTTACTTAACCTATCTGGTCCTTCATAAATAAATGCTTCAAGAAAAATAACTAAATGCAGTTGGTTAAGGATGATGGGTGATTAATAATGGAGTTTCAAATGTAATCTATTAATCTCAACTTTTATGGATCAGAATGCAAGATGTATCGTGCAGGTAGGTATCTGCATCATAAATAAACAGTCATTTCTTCTACAGTTGAAATAATTGGTTTGAAATGCGGCGATAGAGTAGTATACAAATAAAATAATATTAATTACAAGAACGCTAAATAATATATCTAATATTAAGAACTAGCTTTTACACGCGACTTCGCTGGCGGTGAAGCCAAAGATCTTTATTTAGTACCTTTAAAATTTCGTGCTAAGGTATTAAATCTTTAAAATATGTATAAAAAGTTTCACGGTAATTGATTGAGTAATTGTGGCGTGAAAACGTCACAAACTATCTTTCACATTTATATTAATAATGATGAACGTGATAACTTCCTAAATTCTAAATACAAAATAGTTTTATAAACATTTGTTTCCGAGACCGTTACTACTACGTGACAGAATCCACAAATACGCAGGAACCGGAAGGGTCGTTGTTAAGTCAAATCCGCATTTTATTGTCCGCACCGGAAGGCCGGACAGGATGGGGTGTGTAAACATGTTTGTAAAATCTTTACAATTTAATATTGATGTTAGAACCCTCCGGAGTATTGTAAAGAAGTTTATAGCTATTACTTAAGTCGCTTCCCGCCGTTTTGTCTGTGGGAGGAATTTAGGCGGAAGACTCTTTCCTTTGCCTTTGTTACGATGTCCGGCCATTATTGTTATGTAAGTACCAAACATACGTCCTCTGGTTAAGTCGAATTAAAATCTTATCTGTTCATTTACCGAATTATTTTGTAACGTTCGTTTGTCTTCGGGACGGGTTATTATTTTTTCTGGCAGGCGGGTCAATAATTTGTATGTACGTATTTTCTTATCCTCCAACTAACAGACGAAACACCTGATTGTAATTAATAACCGTCCCCTGTTGTCAGTGATATAGCACCGATGTATTAACGGTCAAGAAAGAAAAGGGAAGAAAAATCGTATCTCCTGGATTTAAGAGATTACTGTGTAGTGTTTAAAGGCTTACGTACAATTTTGTATTGCTGTACAATGTAGTTAAATAAGTCAAATAAAATAGAACTTTTAATTGTAAATACCATAAATGAGTTCTTGGGATGCATCCCCGGTTCACTCATCTCTGACTCTGAAGATGTTCAAGTTCTCTGCTGGTGGAAATTCCTGCTGAAGAACTGGGGAGTCTGCAGTACTACTTCCATCATGTTACAGCTTACTGGGCACGGTATCAGTCATTTATTTTCTAACAGTAGATACTGGTAAGTGGTGGTTTATTCACCTGGGTACCTACTTCGAAAATCGACAGTGAATACGTTGCAATTTCTGAATCCTTGCTTTTTACGTATTTGAGACCCCAAAATAATTAATGATTTGTCGGCTATTGAAATTAAAAACTAGAGATACGAATCTTAAAAAATATGATCAATTTAGGACTCCTTTCAGAAAGTGACCCAAGGTAAAATATATATCTAAAAGTTATTTGTAATGAAGGAGCCAAGGAGCTAAACCTTTACGCAAAGCAAATTGATGTTAAAATAAATATTCAGAACATCCTAAGTTGAGAAGTCAATTTTAAACCACTAGTAAATACATCATTCAATATTCACATTGCACTTTTTAAGTCAGAAAATGAAATTAAGAATTAAGTGATGTCTGATGTCAAAGATGAAAATAAATTGGATACCGCAACTTGTAGCTTTAAAACATGTAAAATCACCGACGCATTGCCAATCATAATAAAACAATTTACCTGTTCCTTAACGAAACGAAAGCGGTGATTTAATTCTAGGATCACGTTATAGTTACAAGTTCCGATATAAAAACGACGGCCGAGTTATAAAAATATATAGAGATAATTTCTTCAAACTGTCAGCTATGTAGCGAGACGAAAGGGAAGACGCAATAAATTCCATTTTAGCAGACACGCAGACGCCATTACAAAAGATCAGTAAACGGAACCGGAAGTCTGTTGTAAACTCGCACGGACGCTAGGCAACCGAGATTGTAAAAGTTACTTTTTATAACTTCCGTTCAATGATTAGCTTTATGAGTTTTGTGGTTGAATTTCATACAATTACCTTTAATCCATTGTTCGAAATATTCAGGTCGCCTTGAATTTTAGTACATATAAAATCCACATAAAAATTGGTCAGTACATTTCCTAGGCGTGTGGGTGTCCTACAAATTGTCGTTTTCCTTCATTTTAACGTATAGATACCGAACAGGTACCTACTGTAAACTGTTTTTTTTAAACTAATGCATCCGCAAGTTAGCATACACCCAAATAAATAGCTATCCGAGCAATTTATCTCGTAGGTATTATAAAAGCTTATGGAACAATAACAGAAGTAGGTATGTAATTTAATTTTCTAAATCGATATAATAGTTACATAACTATTGCGGTATGCAGGAAAACCCTATGAATGTAAGCAATATATTCGATAAGTAACCCAAGTCAATATGAATATGGACTAATCTCATTAGTAGTAAAATAATTATTATTTAAAATTTTAACTCGGCAAATGTTTGTTCCATAGATATCAAATTGCGTTTTAATCACCAAAGAGCATTTTCCGGCTATAAATAAACCTAATTAGTTACTGCGAATCGTCCGAAAAAAGGTCAACTAAAAGCGCCGTCCGCCATTACCGAAAATACATTTGCGCGGGAAACTAAAATAGCAACGGAAATGCGCCCCTAATTATCTACTACATCTTGGCTTGTTTCAAAAATTCAGTAACAAACTATTACAAATTAGCACTTATTGCTTAATGTCTTGACTTTATTTTACAAGTTTTTGTAAAATGCAGTTACGACATTTAAGATTCTAATGCCTATACGGAAACGATTAGTTTCAGGCACATGCTGACAGGCAGGATGCGAGTATACCATTATCGATTCTTAAAAACAAAATTTTGCATCTCTTTTACCCCTAACAAGGAAAACAGAGGTGGAAGTGTGACAGAAAACCACCCGCATCCGGCTACAAAACAGCGCAACGTGTGTTTGCAAATCGCTTACACATATAAAACAATCTATGTCAGAACTAGTTACAATCAACTTTAAACTCTTTTCTTATCAATAAAAGTTCTACTTTACAGTGACACGAATGAGATATACAACGTTGCGCCATCACTTTTTTCATGAACATCTTGCGTTCATTCATATTTCAATTTTGATACGTCAGACTTGACTTCATTCATTCTGGTTTCGACCGTCACTGTGAGTGGACGTTTCGTCTCCTGACCAAACACGGTAGTGAAAATCGATCTTACATTTAACGCCTTCTTATTGTGAACGTTTAGTGATAAAGGATTTTAGTGGAAAAGTGAGCAATTGTTAGGTGTTCAAGGATATTAATACTGCAGATTTTAATAATTATACTGGTGAGTTTGTATTTAAACTTATTTTTTACGACTATACGTTAAAGCTTGTAATGGATAATAATTACTTAAAATATTAAATTTAAATATGTACATAATAAAGTTTCCATTGAAAATTTTTAAGGATAAGAATATTCCAAAATATATTAAAATCCTGTCTAAGTTATTTACAAATTTTAATGTAAGAAGTATCTTATAAACTTAAAGAGCTAATTATAAAAGGTTGTGAATCCTTTCTATTCTATACTATCTAATATATTTTATAGGTAAAATGAGGCCTCATTTTCTTATTATTATCATATATTTTTGTTTTTGTGCTGTTATATATTTCTCACATCTTTACATTAAATTGAATTTACTATTTATAACATCCTTATATGGATCATTTAAGTTTTTTAGAAGAGCTTTACAAGATATTTGGACAGATTTCTGTTCAGAGCATCGCCAAATATTAAAATTATAACGTTTTACAATTAGGTACTTCATTAGGGAGATATTCCACATAAAAATCCTATGCAATAAAAGATATAATTAGTGCTCACAACGCTCCAATAGGTTTCCTAATAATGTATTATTCTAACTGTATAAAATATTATTGATGTTGAAATAGCATCGTCGTCAGCAACTAGAAATAGTAAATTAATTTCATTGAAAAATGACACCTGAAGCAAGATTCAAGTTACAAGGTCTCTGTTGCGATACTAGGTCAACAATTGTTCGGTCAACTTAGTTTCAACTAAATTATGAACTAACACTGCTTTCAAAACCGTGATGGAATCAAATTGATCTCGACATGTTGCAAATGTAGCATTGCTGGATGGTAAGACTTCGCGTAATCGTTCTATAATCAAGACTATTACAGTCTTATTAATATTATTTTTGGCGGATTTCTATGAAGTCTGCCTAGCTCTTATTTGCTTGAGTGTTCCGGCTGAAGGCGTGAGAGCCAGTATTTTCTTTTCTCATAATACTTTTGTTGTTACTGTTCCTGGACGACATTAACCACTTACAGTCGAATGGATCATCTGCGTTTGTCGGCATATCTAATGTCTTTATTTAAATTCCCCAAGGTTGCATTAGAAACATTTCTTTCGGTGATAAAAACGTAATTGGAGAGTTATCCATAATGTTTTCTAAGAAGTCTGAAATCTGAAAGTGCGGTCTTGAGCAACATAAGTTATAGCTACTATCTACTTCACATCTAGAGAAGATCCGAGCCCAGGCTAACACTAGCCTGAAGATGATTGGCCTGCAAACGTTTGCTGTAAGGCTATGAACTAATTAAGCTTTTAAAGTGAAAAGCTGCAAGATATCGCTGAACTATGGTCCCACTCATCTCTTATACTACAGCCAGAAGAAAACGAACCCTGTTTCTTTATATTATGATGCTTTCAACTTTAGCTCCTGTGTTTTTCAATCATGAGGCCAAGTCGTGACCCAGTACCACACAACAAGAGCACCAAGAGTAGTCAATAATCAATCGTTTCCCTTTTTGATAATAGCATATCACACGTATAATAGAAATATGTTTAATCAGAACAATAAAGGTACACATAAAGGTTTTCGATGTTTTACTCAGTTATATCAGGCCAAATGTTAAGGGTTACTATTTTCAGTGATTGAGTTTTTTGACTGGGGGTTTTTGATCCTGTTTATATAAATATACCACTTGCAAAATATATCAAAGTTTCGCTTATTCTTTTTATTTTCAATTCGGTGATTTCACATAAGTAAGACCAACTCATAACTTTTTCTGGTTGTTACACTGCTAAAAAGATTACTTCTCTTTCCCATACTCAGCCGGATTACAGTTTGAAATTGCGAAGGAAATCGTTATCTGCCATTGTTTCGGCTTCCCGCCATTACGCCTTTCCCGCGCTCTCGCTGTTTCCGGTACTAACAATGGCGGGTACAGCTTCTTGTTATGTTATTATAACGTCTTATTTAGAAATATTTTTGTAAGTGTATCCAAGGCTTTTTTAATCATTATAGAAATTTTGTGCTGAAATAAATGAATAAAGGATCAAGAACACATTTATCGGTCAGAATTTCTTCCTTCGACCGGCAAGCAGAATAATAAGTACATGCCGATTTACACATGTTTGTGTGAGTTTTTATCTTTAACAAATTTGATAATTACATAGCTTCCAACCATTGAACGCCTCTTATGGATCTAGTAAATGTTAAACAATACTTAATCCTTGTATATGGAAACATCGGATGGTAGTCACCTGTCCTTGAACGGTTTCAGCATGCTGAACAATTAAGTGGTCCATTATTTCCTTATTTTATCAGTATACCAACCAGGTAGAAGGCAGAATGACCAACCCACTGGACTGACCTATTTAAAAAAAACCACCAAGTCCACCATGGCACAATATACTCGTAACGCTTCCAATCGGCAAAAATGGAAACACATTGCCAAAAGAATCACCTCGCGAACAATTTAGATCCATTTCGTCAGCGCAACCACGACCATTCTAATAAGAGTGCCCGACTAAGAAGAAGAATCAGTATAGCTGTAAAGTACATCCTTCGTTTGTTATAAGCACCAGTTTTATATAATAAGTCATTATCAAAAAAATATATACTTTGCTGAGTCTGGTGAACATACGTAAATGGAATAGCGTTGTGGATGCATTTAAATTTATTATCCTAATTAATTAACATCTGCCATTACCAATTTCCTATTTAATAGAACAATGAAACGTTAAACGTTTCTATCGCGACAAATGAAAAAAACGACAATGCGTTCCTTTTTCGAAACGGGCGGAAGTGTCGATTTCGATTATGGTACGTCCGCGCGCCGGTTTGGCGGGAAGACGGCGCGCGCGCTTCCGTCCAAATGACGTTCTGTTTTTTCAATTCATATTTCGAACAACATCGCATGACATGTGTGGTCGAAATCTGTAACAAATGCTTACTGAAAAAAATAAGTATGTGTTTTGTTAGTTTTAAGTGATGACTACTGTTTATATCTCATAACACAATAAATCTACTATCAAATTATTGATTATGGTTTCAGCGAGTAAGTAATATGATTATTGTTTTCTTTCTTGATTTGCTTGCTACCAACTGAACAATCAAGTTTTAAACTCACTCTTCGTCAAAACATATTTAATTACTTCAGAAATGATACAAAAAATCTTAGGTATGTGGTATACCTTGTATGTATACGAATAATTTGCATTTATAAAAATCCAATCAAAGAAGGTAGTTAAATAGTGTTACGAAAAGTTTCTAATCAAAAATTTTAATTTGTAAGAAATTGGGTAGGACATAAAAAACTAACTTCGTAAAATTCTTATTCCAAATTTGATTATCTTTTAGCAACTTTTTGTTACAAATAATTCAAACAAGGTTCATAATTAAAAAATAGTTTTCCTCGTACAAATCGTTCAAAACCGTTTATAAAGATCGATTGATCGATTTCTTGCGCTGCTATGACGCTACTATTTGTAACGGAGTTTTCGTTATCTTCCGTTACGGCAGATCAATCATTTAAATACCCTTTTTAATAAATAATCGAAACACCACTCGAGGCATTGTGTACTTAGATTAACTTGTTAGATTCATTGAATTACTTTTTTGTGCACTGCGACTATAGCAAGCTACTGTAAATTAATTTTTATTTTTTACGTTGCCATAATGCTTTTTGAAAATGACTTTTGACATTCGCATATTACCTATTATTTTTTAATAGGCCACCTATAGCTTATATCTTTGGCAAAGCTATAGCATTGGCAGATGTTATCCTGCAACAATATAACATGTTCTATGAGATCGAATTGTGATTCTTAACCATTATCGAAACAATTTAACACACAAACAAATTATCACACTCGGTTAATAGTTTAGGACATAAACACAAATAAAAGAATTATATATATAAAGATATATGTATCAACATTGTCCTTCAATTCTACAGGACTATTTACTACGATTATGCAGTAACATGTTATTACCCACTTAAAACTTCACACAGGAGCAAAGACTATAATAATGGAAACAAATTTTGAGCGCTTTAGGCACTTGATAGTTCAATATTATTTCTAACGAAATCGTTCCCACCAGTGACAGCTAATAAATAAAATATGCCCAAGATACTCTAAATCATCTTATAACTATTGAAGCTTTAGTATTATTTAGGTATTTCATAATAAATTTAATGCTATTTTATTAACATACTGAATCATAATTGTCGTATATAGAATGTATTATAAACTATATTCTATACGTATTTATATCCATCAGTACTGTTATCAATAGTATTCATTTACCCGTTCCCACTAAAATTAAATAACCTTTACATAATGATAGATTCGGAAGTCACACAAAAATCGGGAAATGAGTACGAATGAAAAGAAATATTCAATACTGAACGGTTTGCCGCGGAAACTGTGTTCATTCAAATACCGCCATTGCCGGAAACCGGATGTGGGTCACGCGTCCGTACTAATGACGGATCAAAATGGCTGCCATTATGCAATTATATGGAGGATGTTTTCTTTTATTGGCAAATTGTTGGGTTGTATGTTGTGGATTATGGAAGGATTTCAGTTTGTTATATATCGATGAATTTATGTTACAGATTTAGTAAAAAACTATATAATTGGCTAAATTAAGTTTAGGACTCTGTAACTCTGACAACACTTCTAACGCAATGGTTACCAAGTCGGACCGCCGTTCGAAAAGTCCAGCGTTCTATTCCCAGCGGAGCAGAAATTTTAATGATGACATTAATTTTATGGTTTATGATCTCGGTCTGGGTGTGTGTGTCCATGTCTTTGGTTTCTGTGGCATCCATGACACAGGGAATCCTAGTGTGGGGCTATGAGTGTGTAGCGTTATTATTATTTATTAATATGAAGGACTTTTCCAATTTCACACATTATAAATAAGATCCATCACACATTTTTTTATTCTGACAGTTATTTCATATGTAATGAAATAACTCTAACGCCCAAGAGGTAGTAGAAAATGTCTTAGCAAGTCTATTCCAGCCGAGAATCGAATCTAAGACACCTCGATCAACGACTGCTGAGTAACCTGTTTGAGTTCAATACCAACAGTTACAAGGCTGTGTAGAATCTGGCTCCTACATCGCCCTCTTACAGAAAAACTGTATTCGACAATAATTACTGCTTTTTCTCCGACCTTGAACAAGAAGACAATCAAATCAAGCAACACAAATCGACTTCCTAGTACCACGACGATCAAAACATCCGCTATTTTGGTGATAATTATTTTATTTGGAACCATCGTTATATAATCTACTAGATGATCCAGCAAACTTTGTTTTGCCATATAAATTATTATTTTAGAACTATTTTCATAACCATAAAAATGCT
>DWJN01000043.1:0-37573 GCA_018248895.1 Carystus phorcus
GGCATGGAAGGCGCGTCCCGTAGGAAACAAAACGCATTTCTTCACTTATAATACACAATAAAGGCGTCGGCGTTAGCCGGCTTCGGACGCGATATGTATGCAACGCGGTAAAGGGACACGCTGTTTGATATGGTTATTACGTCCTTTGTGGAAAGGATAAAGAAGCCGAGAGAACTAGGACCGTTGTGCCGTTGTGAGATTTGTCTTCGTGATACGCTGAAATTTACAAAGATCTGTCGAGGTATGAATGGGTTCCGCTATAGAAATGGTAATGACTCCTCCAGACCTGTTTGTCGCTTTACAAAAATTAATTTGCTGTGACTTCGGAACGTGGGATGACACTTGTATAGTAGCGAGGAGTCGTTATAATTCTAAGCTGTTTTAGGATTCTTTAGAATATATCTTTTTAAAAATATATTGAAATATCTGATATTTTTTAATAAGTAGTTCAGATAGAGGCTGTGAAAATTAAGATTTATAACTTCCAATAGCTACCGCTTCATAGACATCTGTATGAATCTATACAATATTAAGTTACGAATATATCAAAGTCAGTCCTTAAGGATGCTATATCACGGAATTATGTAACAGCAAAAAACTATCAAATAAATGTTGTTGTTATTTAGTGTTCTTTGAACACTATGAAATAAGGATTTTGTATTGTTTCTTTAAACATCTTTAACACAATTTCATAACTGTATGTTTCTATATTGTTTATGTAAATAACTGACAAACAGGCCAAGTCACCTGGTAGTAAATCCCAGCCATTCATGGAAGTTGATCAAATCATCACCCAATCCACTACTGATCCGGAAGAAGTCCTTTTTTTGAATGGTCGTACAAATGTACAAATGAAACCGTTAAAAAACATTTTACGATCGTTTAAAGGCGTGGTACCCAAACGTAAAAACTCAGTAGATATCGAGATTTGCCGAGTAACATCGGTTACCTAGAACAGCAATCATTCAGGTAATGAGAGTTGCAGAATGCATACACAATCAGCCCAACGCACCGTAGCGGTGTGATTCCTCTTTACTCGCCTCACACGACGACGTAATGACATCTCAAGGTTTCTATCATACGAGTAATATGCTCACCTGTTAACTCAAAATTAGCAAATCGCACTAAGATTTGTATTACAAAATTAAAATATGTATTCTCATTGACATCATGTAGCCCTAGTACTTGAACATTGAAATTTATATAGTTTTATGCTGTTAGAAATAATTGATGATATGATTCGACGTAGAGTGTATGAAAAAATCTGTTGTAAATATGTAGAAAATTGACAAAGTATTACTTAGACTACTATACTTTTTAAATAAAGGGTTTCCTCATTACTTATTGTTTTAATAATGCTAACTATTCGCCATATGGAGTAAAATGAAACGGCTGGTTTTAAGAATATATTGTATATACAGTTAGTGTATGTATTCCGTAAAACCTTCATTTAATTCAAAGGCAAATAATTCTTAAAAATATTATATAACCCCATTGATTCGTGTCTCCGTTTCTTATTGGAGACTAACTTCATGTTGTAATTTATCTGCGCGCTTAACTTTTATTTCATTCGGAAGACCACATTGTCACCTAATTTTCATAACCCTATACGTACGTAAAAACTACAATAGATTCCGGAATAAGAAATCTTAACACCATGCTAACCAAATAGTGACGATTCGTTCGTTGTAACCACACTAGCAATATTACATTTACTGTCCAGATCATAAAGAAGCGGCAACAGTTGAAAGCATAGTTCGATTCCAAATGTATGTACACACCGGGCACAATATAAAGAATTTGAATGGTATACAGTGGAACACTATCCCGCAATCAGAGATTCGGACGTGATAATCGCGGAAAGAGGACGTCTCGACATTTCTTTTCTCGATCTCGTGGGCAGTAAATAAACAGACGTCACGGTAGCTCCTGTCACTGCGTAATTGTAGCTGTTGAATCTTTTATTACTCATTCGTCGAAATACCGTAATAAAATATCATATCTATATTAACACGTAAAGCAAAAACAAAGAATAATGTGTGCATGTATGAATGTGAATGTCATAGCTAAAATTTGCACGGAGAAACAGCAAATTCATTGTTTACGTTCATATCGTCAATGTGAAGTAACGCTTTGAAAAATCTTTAACGATTATATTACGCACCGATTTCGACCGCAGATCAGATTGTACTGACTGTTTATTAAAATTGATTTACTATTAAATGATGAATAAATCACTTAAAGGCATTTGTAGATATCATAAAACTAGAAAGATTGAAACTATGTAGTTATCAACACACGAAAAACTTGTAGACGGGTTGTTTTTTTTATTTATTTCTGAACCAATGAGACAAAACAACTTTAAATGATATCAATAAGCTTAGAACGGCATCAAAAACGATTAAACCGGTTCTGGGATTAGCGGGAACAAATGCACAGATATAAAGATTAAATACTATATAGATAAAGCGTCTATCAAGATGAAGATGTGCACTTAACTTTCCCGGTTTATAATGACGTTAACCGTTTAATCGGAACAACATTCAAACGACAAATTTATTCACTGGATAAATACTTAAACAAGTTTTGCCGAATGTCCCCTGATAGAACAAATGACATAACTATTCAAGAACAACAGATGACTTCAAATACGTTTATTATCTTGACAAAGAGTAGCTAATATTAAATATTTACAGCTTGTCATCAATAAATCAATAAGTCAGACTCATAAACAAATATTAACTTATGGAGAACTCGTCATGATACGCAAACAAAGCTATGGTATAAACGTAATGAAGCGTCTAAAACAAACATAGTCGATGCTTCATACATCAAAAATCTCTTAGAAGTTTCCTGTGCCGTATTTTCTAACCGAAGAAAAACATGATAACCATTTATACATACTAAAAAGCATAGTGGAATAAACAAAGGGCCATAGAAATATTGTAGTAGGAACAACAAAACGTGTAGGATCAAAGGCATTGTGACATAGGGCTCTATCACCTTAAACCCGTTCCAAAACGAGCGATATCGAATGTGATCTAATCTTCACATCTGAGCTTGTTCTATAGATATCGGTGTATTTACGAAGAAAGGCCGTGTATCGGGCACCTTGCGCTTTCTGGTCAATTCGCAATGAATCTTTTCAGCCGCGTGAGGCCATCGCTCCTTATCAGATAGATCTAAAGGCGCATTCTTGATCGCAGAAGACACAGCAGTCGGGCCTTAAGATTAAAATAGTACGGCGCGATACGACAGCGAAATCTATTGTTTCGCTATTTAATTCTAAAACAACGAGGATTTAGTGTGAATAGTTTTGACTTCAATGGGCCGTTGAGAAATACCCAATATATTCTTACATATAACAGTATATTGTATAGATATAAGTATATATGCGCGTTATAAATTCTTTAACGACTACTTTTATAAATGGCAATTGTGATCGAATATTTTGGCGATAGTAATTGTAATAAACTATTGCTAGAAACGTAATATTTAGCTAGAGAAAGAAACGTAATATTCGTAAACATATTGTGTAGCTAATTGTTAGAAAACAATTCATAAATAACTATCTTGAATCATGTTGGCAGATCACCAAACATAATATTGTGTCATAAATATTTCAACTAAATTACGTTGAATTTTCTTTCGTCAAAAATTTATTGAAATAAAAGCAAATTGTCGCTAATAAAATTAACGGCACACTGTGGACCGTTATGTACAATAAATATTAGAACGGGGTTTGAAAAAGAGTTGCAAAATGTAAGGAAAACAATGGGTCAGGTACAAAAGGATGAGGCGGTCCGAATCTGTGCAAACATTACATCCAACAGGGACAGCTTTAGCGGTTCTTAAGGGCGGTCAGACGGTTTATTACTTCAAATAAACTCTTTCGGAGAAAAGAAAGCATTCGCCAATTAAGAAACGATATTTCAGTAACGGTACCTCTATTACACATCCAAACAATGGCCAAATTTGCTTTGACGTAAACAAAACGCTGAACGTTAAAGAGTTATTTATCGACAACAACAAAAAATTTACACAGAAGCGTAGCAAATTCGCAGTACAATAATTGCCGCTCGCAGTACTTTGTCAAATGAAACGTGGCAAAGCGTCGCATCGCAAATCCCAAACGTTCATTAATCACGCTGTAGCTGCTTTTTGATGGTCAGTGGCAAAAACACGCCGTTCACTTGAACTTCATAATTAATTTGCTTCGTAATAACCTACTCAATTGGTAGCGTTTATTTGATAATGAGGCGATCGTCAAAGCGGCTTCATAATCACACACCTGACTCCACACCGAGTTTTACGACATATTTTATTGCTGACTTCGTTTGGTTGAACTGAATATCCCAGTCGGTACCGACGTAGCTTTAAAACAAACGGCTTTTGATTATTAATTAGCTAAGCTTTATATCGTTTTAATAGTATAATTTAACAAATGTGCCAATTAAATCTAATATCAGCTGTCTTTACTCTGGTTTTAAAATCATACCTTTTAAGCTTCAAATATAATTCATTTATCAATATTTTGTTTTATTTGTCTAGACGGCATTGATATTATTTTGCGTTTTTATTTATGATTATGAGTCACTTTTTAAGTTTAATACAGAGTTTCAATTCTAAACGAAGGTTAATAAATACGATTCAGTAATGGAGTGCTAACCACAAGAACAAAACCACAGGATCGATGACGAAATGTTACAAACATCATTCGAACAAATGGACTCCTATTAAAGCTCTTACAGTTAATTGTTCCACTAAAAGCCGAGCTGATTTCAACAACAATGCCGTATGTTCCATATAAACACGAAGTTTTATGCATGACAACGAAATTTACTGTTCAAAGATCGCTAAAGCCTCACAAAGAGGTACAATGTCGTGCCTTTACGCACACGTTTCGAGCTGTTTGAGTGACAGGCAAATAAAAGTATACAAGAGGATGGACGCCGCCGCTATTGGAAATACTCCGCGGATAATTCTCACACTTTCCCTAATCAAACTGAGACAAGACAAAGCGGCGGCCTTCTCCATAACAGACTAGCCGAGATAACAGCAATATTTCTCTTATAATCGACAATTCTTAGATAAGTAAATACGATATCAATTTTAAAAGAAATATGTTTTAAATGTAGTGCAGGAAAATATGTATCAGCCGCGAAATATCGTAAAACATCTACATATATTTTTAAGAAGAATGACCAAGTCTATGAATAATTCCATTCTATTCAACACTTTCTTATAGTTTAAGAAATATATAAAAAATCATTAATACGTCAAATGTAAGTGTAAAAATGCTTAACTTTACAACATCATCGAAGTCTATAATCGCGACTTTCAAAACAAATGTCAATCGGATCATCCACATCATAATAAACAGCGAGAGGTATGATCGGTGCAAGTGATTTGCTCGCAATGCGTTCGATTTCAAAACAATCCCCTGTCCGGCCTGAGTTCCCAGGTGTAGCTTTGAGCTTTTCTATAGCGGGCAGCGGGGAGGGGGCAGACCACCGGCGCTGCGCCCGCGACGCTCGCCCGCCACATAATTACTGTACACACACACGCACCCATCGATAAAACATTAAATTAAACTTTATCTACCTTGTAAATTTCATGGACGTTGATTGAGTTTTCGACGTATAGACTCGAGCATCGTTGTTTAGATGTGCACCAGTAGCGATATTATAATCGGATACGGCTCAATTTTGAACTGATTTATATTATTTTTAATCAATTTTTAAATCTTATTTACCTATTTATTTTTTATCATGGCAACAACATAACATCGTTTTGCTCGAATAGTCTTAAAACCATCAACATTAGTTTAGGAATTAAACCCTATTCAAAATATATGGTAAAATATTATTACGTTCGTACCTTAAATTCTTGTCGTTCCAAACAAAAATGGCTTCTACATTTGCTCAATGAAATATCAGATTGTCGTGAGAACGTCTGAGGGGCGTATGATGCGCGGGCGCATCGTGTACGACCGGTCACGCAAGCGCCGCAACACTTGTACTAGTGTAGCTTTAGAGTATACCTTGTGCCAAGAATTTAGCCTCGAGATATTGTTCTCGGCTGTTTTTGCCAGGCTAAGGCTATTTGGATAACCTTTTTCACATAAATTGAATTAAAATGTTTCTTTGAACTATACTTATTGGCTGTTGTTTAATAGATTTCAAGACAAGTGTTTAATTTTATTTATCCAGGTAATAAAATGTATTCAGTTAAAGAAATAGAAAATACCGACAAAGGGAACAGGCGTAATAGTGCTACTGTTCTTTATTAAGGAGGAACTCGTTATTATTTCTATAAACAAACAAATCGCATATCATTGTGTATCTGAATACGGTTAAACCGTGCGTATATTCCATTGTCTAGTTACATTTTCAAATAAGTACTGATCAAAAGCATCACTAAGTCCGTCCTTACCTTATCTGGTAAACGCGATTTCTTACCCTAGAATGAAACGAAATTAGTGAAATACAAAGCAACTGAACTAACAAAACCTGAAACTATTGTCTCGAATAATCGAACTCATAAGCTCAGGAACAGCCAACTACAGTAGCGAAGTTGTCATTGTTTCAGCAACTAGCTATACCAACTCCTATTACAATCAATAAAGTTTCACTGATACACTGTAATATTTACGACGACATTCGGATAAGGAACCAACAAACAAACCTACGAGTAGGCAATAATTACACTCGAATTGATAGACGCGATTGTAATCAGTGAGTCATAATAGAGATTTCAATTCAAAATCAATAGATGAATTATGAAACATGATCTCATAATTGCCGTCAAACTAACGGGCGGTATAAAACCAACAAAGCAATGGGAAGACGGAAGATTGTAATTCAACGACCCAACTGCGGAGGGACGAAGCAATTGCCCGTCTAAATCATTGGACGTAATCGCAACAGTGATTTTAAGCAGAGGGCACGAAGCAGTCCCATTGGCAAATATTTATGGACGCAAAAAGTTTCGGTCCGCCCGAATGGCATTTATTAAACTGCACACTACATTTTTTGTGGATTACAATGTCACACTTTACTATACTACAATTATAGTTATCATTTTCTTTTATTGTTTTCGTACGTCAATATCGCGACCAATATTATATCATTGATGTCACAATCAAAGTTCGTAACAAAAAATGGCAGTGACTTTTAAAAACTGTCTCGTATCTAACCGACATGTCCCTTAGCACATTTAAAAGATAATACTGACGATGTTTCCAAATAAATTGTGTCGCTCTACGGGCTGGATCACGTCGCTACTACAAATGACTGCGTATCCTTATCAGGTAGCGGCGATGCCTGCGGTGAAATATTTTTATGGCGTTTAGAGACGGCTTCCGTGTCTTTCATGGTGTCCCGGCGGATCCAGTTACATTTTCCTATAACGAGACATCTATAACGCATCTTATGAAAGCATTACGTCAACGCGTATGTATCTTGATGTACGTTCCATAAATACAGTAACCGTTTACACATGTCTGATCCATAAATATTTATTCTAAATCGTAAGTATGAAATATAAGCGTACGTTAGGATAAACTTTCCAATCATAAATTCTGCTACGGTTTTTATTTTTAATTGGACCTTACTATTAATAAGCCGTGCACTGGCGCATGCGTACGACCGCGTTTCTTGTTTCATTATAGTCGATTGTAATCGCTTTCATATATTTTGTCTATAAAGTCAGTTTTTGAGCGTACATACCGAGCCGTAATAAATCGACGTTCATTACGAAAATCGCCGTAAAATACCTGAGCGATTCGACATCGATGTGCGCGCGCGACGTACGGGCGAGCGAGCGAGCCGGGGGTCGCCCGATGCCGCGGTGCCCGTGAGATGTGTGCGTGTAAACGCGCTAGGCCCGCAGCCGTGAACAGGTAGTGTTGTGTATAAACAAATAACAAAATCGACTTGTCTTACGGAGCGCCCCAAGGTCGGCTATAGTCCGCCGAACCGCCTCCGAGCCGGGCCCGCGCCCGTCTGTCCAGAGTCCGCTCTCTTATACTTTTTTCAAAAGCCCTTATTTAATGTGATGGCCGAGTATTTGGGCGCACAGTTTGTATAAGCAATCAATTTTATTCATTTAGACGGAACGAGTTCCCTTGTACAAATAAATGAGTAAATGTAAAATATGGTACGGGACGGCAGAGCCTCTTCAGTGAGGAGAGCGTTGTTATGGTTTGTGATGTTTTAGTTTTTGTATCAGCGAAATAATATTTTAATGCACATATTTTTGTAATCAACATATTTTTGTGTTCTTGTAATAGTTCTGATTAATTTTCAATTCAAAATATATATTTTCTCTATTTATATAATAACACACCAAGCCAAATGGCGGGTCCGGTTGGTTGATCCAGCAACATAAAATCAAATTTTATTTAAAGGTCATTCAAAGTTTGAACGAAAAAAATCTTGAATTTGTGATGCATCGTCTTCAAAAGCTACTTACGGTAGGAATAGATAAAAGACATATTTTGGCTTTCGAAGTAAGTAAATAAGTAAGTACGAAGTAAGTAAGTATGTAGCTTTTGAAGACGATTCATCACAAATTCAAGATTTTTTCGTATGTACTTAGATGATTTTGAAAGGAGCTACGCCACATCTCCAATAGATCCACTACTGATTGCGAGTAAATTAATCATGTGTATTTGCTATGAGACTGTTACTGCACCAGATGTTTATTCAAGTTCGTCCAAGTTTACCCTTGCATAAAGAAACAAGGAATGTCCACGCCTTCCGATGGAGCACAATGCAACAATTATAAAAAGTGCGTGTAATCGATAGGGCAAGCATTCGATCGAACCGTGATGAATGGGGACGGAAGTACCGATGTTCCCGCGCCACACCAACAAGCCCGTAAACCACGACAGCCGCTGTGACAAATCGAACCGAACGATGTCACTGCAACACGCTTTTACACTAATCTCTATTCTATCTGTTAGATTATATTATTACTTCCATAAACAGACTAACAAATCATAAAAAAAATGGCTACGACTTTTACACTTATAAAATATTGTAAGTTTCTCACGATTCCTAAATAAAATTCGTATACTTATTCGTGTCTGGTATAAAATAGTCCGATTCATGCAGTTTGAAAGAGCGACTAATTATTACTCAAGCTAGCTTCGTTCTTGAATAGCATACTGTGTTTACCTGTAAGTAAATGTGCATTTAGCTTATATTAATATTACTTCTATGTTTGTAACATTATAACAATTGTTGGCAAACCTTATTAAAAAACAGCCATAGTCATAGTAATTTCTATTTAAAATAGAAACATTATGTGCCCATACCAATGTTTTGTGCTTACATTTGTTTAGTTCGTATATCATATTATTATAAGGAGCGTGCACGAACAACAATACTTAATTTTACGAAGTATGGTCGTTCGTTACGCAAATAAACCGTCGCAGTTGAGGAAGTAAGTCTGCGAGCTGTCTGAAAGCGATATCTATGCCTTTTCTTGTATAAAACTGCACTTAGTTTTACATACAAACAGAAATAGAGATCTCTTAAAGTATCTATGACTTCATACAGACGGCGGAACACATTGACGCAAATCTAAACTGCTGCGAACACAATAGAATCTGCACTTGACGAAGACGTGCTGCGTGATCTTTGTGAACAAGAAAATAAGACCTAAAATAGATTGTCTTCAGTGTCCTTATGAGATGCAATAACTACAGTAATGGGCGACAAAGAGATAGTGTTACATGAACACTGCAGTTCCCTACTGATAAAGCGAGCGCCTTTTCCCATACGTTATGTGATGTAATAAAATTTTCTAGGAAGCGCTTTGAGTATCTGTGAACATAAGCTTCTTATCTTAGTATGTGTTATGGATAAAGAACACGGAAACACAGAAGATAAAACGGTTTTCATTGATTATGTTATTATTAATGTTTAAACTAATGGAAATACACAGGCTAAAGTTTAGAGTTTGGTATCTTATTGTACTTACGGACGGCCCGTTAAGACTTCGGTCTATGGCATCAATTGATGGCATTTCTTAATATCTAGACATATAATAAAACTGTAACTGATTTAAAAATTTATAATAGGAGGCCTTTATATTCACAAGAGAACCCAAAAAATGGTTTTCCATTGCATCTGTTTGTCCATATGTGTCCTTATCCGATTTGAATGTAGTGTTTATGATTGTATTTAAATCGGTCAACAATAAGTTATGTCAATTTATGTCAATCATCACGTAATTATTATTAATTCTGATATATCTGTATAACTCTTTTTTTATTGTAATGTATTTTTTTTATTTTAATGCAAATACAGAGACCACGGTTGTACGTACTACCTATTGTAACTACATTGTAGGAAGAAATCGACGCATGTCCAAAAATATACATTAACATACATTGTAATCGCGGATGGTTACAAGTGAACTAATACCTAATGACTATATATTTGTAAATAGTAATGCGAACTGCAAAAAAAATACTTTGTAACTTGTGCTTTACTTAAAAAGATACGCTGAGGGGTTTCTTTCGCCGTTTCTTCTCCTCAACGTTAAAGCACTCAATATTCGTCAATTTAAATAAATGATTAAAATATGAGTTTAACACTAAAAATAAAAAATTAAAGTGGATCCCTATATACAAAACGTGTTTTTACTGGTCTAAAACTAGTTTGTACTGAACCAATCACATACTAGTTTACTAGCACTTGGTGAGTTTTATTATTATGGTTTTCACCTATAAACAGTCATAACGAGGCTATTGGTCAAACAACCTTCAAACATGTGGATAGTAAAATCAGAAATCGGGAATTCTCTTACAAGTCAAAAGTTTAATAGAGGTAAACCTACGACCTAAGGGTCTACAAAGATAAATTTAACGATCAATTCGCCAAGTTAGACCCATCAAGGCTTATGCTTAATCCGTAGGGGTATAAATAAGGTTGAACCTTTTTACTACTTTTTTACTATTTTTGGGAAGCTTCTCCCTATTTTGGAGGAGCTTATGGTCAAATTTAACGAAATTTGTGCTTATAAGAATTAAAAACAGTTGGTTAGAGTGGAGAAAGTTATCAAGTGCATATTTGTTTATTTTAGTATATTTACCAAGAAAAAAGTTCATTTTTTTGTTTAGTATAAGTTAATGTTTGACGTCAACCCCACGTGATGGTAAGTGGAGAGGACGTCTGGATGGAGAAAGCATTAACTTGGCAAAAGCCTCTCACTCTCCTCTTAAAGACTCATACGTCGTAAGTAACCGGGAACACCGAAGCAGGCAGGCTATTCCAGTCCATCTTGTTAAATGTTAAAATTTTACATATTACATGCCTTGTATGTTTACATTGAACCCCTTCAACAATCAAATGTATCCATGTTTTCCCCTTTTCGGTTATAAGTATACCAACTACATGTTTAAAAAATATAGAAAATAGATATTTGTATTTGTCATAACACCTTCTTTTAATAATATCAAATGATGCATTTAAGTTTAAATATATTCCCCCCAAAACTATGACCGCCTGTTTATACAACACAGTTTAGTACACTATCTCTACAAGTAAACCATTTTATTTACCTATTGTTTCTGTAATTGCTTTTAAAGAAACTATTTCTCAAGATTGATTTTTAAAATCATAATAATAAAATCTTTTTCAATTATTATCCTCTTATGAAAAAGTGAACAATTTACATAAAAATTACACCTCAAATTATTTGTTTAAATATCCGCAAATTATTATTTATAGTTAGATACTGTAATAGCACGATAATAGAAATATAACAACACATGTTCAAAGTACACGTGTTTTACTCAAACACAATCAGTATCAAATTGACGGAAACCAAAAACAAATAACACAGTCGCCACGTGTTATTACATCTCGTTAAGAAATTACTTAGCCCCCAGTATTCTTCATCACGAGCCCATCCTGCCATTATACAAAAAATCTTGTTACAAATAACAAGACGGTAGCAACATATTAGAACATGTCAGTATACGTAAATCGATCCTTGACACGCAACACGCGTCTTATACCACACGAGACTTCCGAGAAAGAGGAAGTTCATAATCGTTAGAATTTTGAACAGAATAGCAATTTTGTTACGATAATAGACAGTATCTGTTCACGTTTATCAAATATGCGAGAATTAACCAGACCGACCGCTTAGAAGTAAAATCATCAATCTATGTGTGTGTAAAGTGTTGGTTAATTTTTATTAAATTATTGGTTGGTTCGCCGTACTCAATTAGCCTAAATTATTGACTCTAATCCCATGACTCCAGACGACGTGTTCGACGAGCTGACAAAAGCTAACTTCCCTGCTTCATACTGCTAAGTTAGGCTTTGCGTGGTTTGCTTGATGCAGCTTGCAAATGATTCGTCCTGTTCCCACTGCAAACTTAAGAAAACTTTACTTTTTAGCGCGCAATGCGTCCTTTGGTTTTGCTGACATTCGTGGGTAAAGAAGACCACTTATAAAATCAGTTGTCTCATCTGCTCAAATGTGGGCTATCTATATAAAACGAAATTAATAACGAATAAAGCAGTATACGCCCTAGTGAATATGCAATGACCATTACAAAAATAGTTCAACAACACAAAAAGAAGAATGCACAGTAAGTATTTGCCTTTCACCAGAATTAGGTATCACTCATAATTCGTGAGAATAACCTCCTTTCGTAAAGCACGAATCGTGCTGCAGCGCAAAAGTAAACGCAATCAAATCTTGAATAGAGTTAAGTAATAGTGATCATCAATCTAAATTCTGACATCGCTATTAATATCGAGTATGCTTTATTGTAATCATGTTTTTCAGAATATGACGAAATTATAATATTATTAGGACTACCTATCCTGTTTCTAGTAATACAATATAGCTAAACTATGAAAATATTACGAAAAATAATATTACTTATGTCGTTATTTATTAAAGGAATAATTCAAAAATATTAACGATAAATACTTCAACCCTAAATCAAAGATATTTTGAATAAGTATTTACAGTATTCTCAAAAATTATAAACAAACAAATCTTACTTCGGAATACTATAACACTTTCAGTGATTTGGTTAATTCGTTGAGAAACTATGGTATCTAGTAAGTACGAAAATACGTTTGTAGCGTAATGCCTAACTCGTTCCGGAGGAATCTATCAGCTTCAATGACGCAAATCCCGATCGCTCGGACTCCAAAAGTCAAATCTTAATAGACTGTGCAAAAATCACGAGCACAATCAGCAATATGTAAGTGATATAAACAATAAAAGTTTTAAAATCAAAACGAATACTATAGCATATTTTTTATTACTGGGAGGTCCAAACTAAATAAAAAACACGATCTGAGAGATAACAGACGTGGGAAGACAAAGTAACCGCTCAAAACGTATGACACTCATCAGAGCATCAATGAAATCGATACTCCCGTACTATTGACACATAAATCTCGCGCGAGAAAAAGTTCTCGGCAAAAAGCGAACGTCAATTACGGCGCGGGTCGGGTATCGCTGACTCAATCGCAATCGAACAAGGGACATGGTAAGCTTATGAGAACACAATTACAATCCATTATATTCGCCGGAGACCTTTTACGGGGTTGTGCTAACAAACTAACCGAGGTACGGGACAGAAACGCCGCAGACGAAGGAGTGTGTCGTTGAGCAGTATTACGTCCGCAATACCTTATTGTTTGTCACTCACGAGGACTTCACAGCGACAAATGGCCTATACTATCCCGGGGCAGAACGTAACACAATGACGGGAATGAAATTAAAATTGTTCGAGACCATTTTAGTTATTATGTAACAAGCTCGTATCTCTTGCTTCTGTTTTATGAGCCACTGTGGCGTGCCATCCCATAGAATTCCTTTTCAATAGTCGGTACTTATTTGTATGAACCTGCGGGTCGTCCGTGGATT
Organism: Carystus phorcus; assembly: GCA_018248895.1. Lineage (NCBI taxonomy): Eukaryota > Metazoa > Arthropoda > Insecta > Lepidoptera > Hesperiidae > Carystus > Carystus phorcus. The sequence continues at coordinate 13,915 of DWJN01000043.1, forward strand.
GTTCGTTAAATGCAATCAATTCAACCGGTGCAATAAATTATCCCTCATTTAACAGGTCTGTGTAGTTTGTATTACAGAAACGATACTCAATAACACTTTTCTATTACTATAGTACTTACAGTGTAATAGGTGAACGGTTTTATAGGTATTACATGATTTCAATCTTATTTATTTGTGAGTAGACGGAGAGGAGAGTAAAATGAACTCTTTTTGATACATGAATGATTTGATGAAGGATCATTATCGTTTATGGACCTGAATCCAAATGGCGGTGTGATGCAGTACCGGCTAAAGAGTAGACAGAAGACTAACATTTTTGGCACTCCGACTCTACGACTGAAACACGTAAAACCATTATGTTCTATTTACACCACAAACTTTTCTAGGAATAGAAACCGGATGTAACGCATAAAATTATAGATTATGCTTAAAAAGCAATTGAATTTACCTGATTATTAAGTTTGATTCTATGCAGAGCTATCTGAAGCTAAAAACTATTGTGTAGTATCGATAGCTAAGGTTATAAAAAAATAATATTAAATCTGAAATAAAATAAATTTATTAAGTAATGATTACGGCTAAAAATGGCTCCAGTCATAAACTGCAAATTTACTGACATGTAGCTAATTTAATATGTTTTAATTTTGAGTTAGTTGTAATTCATTTTACCAGTTCCAATTTTGTGAATGTTCTGGCGCTGCCCAAATCGTGATGGTAATTTATGCGCAATAAACACAGTAGGCAGCTAACACGATCTAATGTAAAATATCCTAATAAATAGAAATCGCATTTTTGATAGATACTTTAAATTATTTAGTAATAACATGATAGCGGCCAGGGCTACTGCAAAATATTTATTATCTGCTCAAAATCACAAACAATTCTTGAGAAGTACACTAACATAGATTAACATTCCCTAAGGCTTAAGGTCAAAAGTAAAAGAATAAAATACTGGAAACTTTAAAAACCCTAAAGGCCTGATGATAAAGAAATTATTCTAATTGACTTAACATCTATTTTTAACGCAATAGAAAGGCTACCACGTTATACAACAAGAAAGCGATTTTATCCGTAATAATTTTGGAACGCATTCTAATACGTACCGACTCTCATTGTGCTTACAAAAACCAGTGAGTCTAGTGAACTGTAAATGTAAAAGTGTATCGAATTCCAGAACAACATCGACAGCTAAGTAACAATCGCAGCTTCGTCCACGTTCATTTAATAGTTTTTTGTATATCTACACACGTAAAAAGGCGCATTTTTTCTAGAGTAGACGTCATCACACTGAAAGTAAATTAACGTAATTTTCTTTTGTAGAAAAAAATTTACAGTTCAGTTAGTAGTAGTTAGATTGTTAGTAGTGAGTTATAAGTAGTGAGTACTTAGATTGTTAGGGACTATATAGTTTTTGTTTATAATACATAATCGCGTACAAGCTCAGAATTAGCTCAGCCATTATCAGAATTCGCACCTTTGAAACTATGAGAAACATTTAAATTAACAAACGGATAAGGATTTTGTATTTCATAGCGATATTTCGACCCAGTTACATAGATCATGGTACACTAACAAGAGATAAACCTGTCAACCCCCCGTCTTCATCGTTTACCTTTCACAAGTTATCAACGTTACACTATCATCTTTACGGACTGACGCATTGTTGTTTATGTCGGTTTCACATAAACTAACGATGGGATTCCATAATTGGTCTAATTTAAAATCGTCTTTAGTGTTAAAGTTCCTAATAGGATTTTTTGTTCTTAACGCTCTATTTAACTAATGTAATGGCGTTCGGTTGAGATCATCTGTAGCCTAAGCAACTTAATCCAAAATAAATTAAATGATTAGCACCTTCTATTAGGAACTTCTACGACTAAAATTTTATAGTCTCCTTCGCCAAATAATTCAATACATCTCTTTCAATAACACGCACATTCGGGTTGTATGAAAACCAAAAAACGAATTTTTCAATTATCATGCTGAATAGTACTACTAAAGTCAAATTACGATGTTTCTCGAAAAATAAAACAATAGTTTTTCATTTCATTAAATTTGTAATAATAAAATAGTGGATCGCATAAAGATGTTCATATTATACGTAGAGAGATAACACCGCAAAAGCACAAAAGACTCGCCGCTGTGACGTATTTAGTTTCATGTAATTATTTGTTTTATTGTGGCAAACATTTCTCGGACGGACAGCTACCATTGATATAAGAGTAGATTTGTAAACAACACGAGTAATTCAATCTGACAAACACTGATATCCGTTATGTTACGAATATGATTAATAATAAAAATGACTCTTGAGGGAGCAATCTATATAATAACGATATAAAATAGTTAGTTAGAATAGTAGAAGTTTTTCTTAGAGGTGTTTATAAATTTGGGTCATAAAGTGGATCACAGAGTCATCTATTCTTTCGACGTAAATAATCTTTCATTGGGTCAGGAATGGAACCCGTGTACCTAAACAATGTTACAAGACTGAATGTTAGATAGACTAAATAATAAGAACCATATAAAAAGGAATTAATGGTTGTGAAGGGAGTAGAAATAATCTTAAACTCTTAAATTTCAATACAAAATAAGAATAGGAATAAATGAATACATTTACTATTTGATAGTTACGGAATCCGCGCAATTCCTATCTAAAATTTACTTGTTTTTGGTTTTAAATATGACATTTGATTAACATATGGTATTAACATAATCCAGAATTATTAATAGTACGCATTCTAATATTTTGTTTTTAGTATGGGAAAAAGCAGCACAAGTAACTTTGATACCGATGTATGTAGGTATAATATTTGCATTATACCATAATTTTATTGGTAAGGATGGATAGTATTACAATGTTGTGATCGTTTACTATAATATTAAATTCTGTATTATAAAGCGGCAAATACGAACTGATCAGTCGAAAAGCTATTCAGGGTAGCCCTCGCCCGTCGACCAATACGCAATAAAATTTGCAGGCACCACGGTAAATGAGTGCGTACGAAATTGCGTCCAATTTTCCTCACACAATCACGGGATTAGGTAAAATTTATATGTCTGGCTTTTCAAATTAGACTCCTTTGCGGACTACCGTGCAGTGCTTTGTCGCACGATGAGCTGTTACAGACGATTTGTTGTAACAGCTATTGTTAATTTACTGTAATTAATAAGAACTTCAATATTGCTTCGAACATTTTTCCACAAATTTAGTTGGAAATCTCTTAATTCCTAGGATCATATTCACTCGTCGCACGGATCGTTAAAAATAACGATTACGTCATAAATGACAACACATTAAACAATGATTTGGCTCAAATATGTGTACATATCTTATCATACATATCTAGAGCATACTCCTACCCCTCCACGCTACTCCCATGCGAATTGATGGAAGTGTACCCACATCTTTTAACGAATAGTTAATGTTACAAAATCGTAAATGAGCTATGGCTCATTTACAGTAGTATCCATTAAATTTCGGAGGTTATATACTTTCTTTTACAAATTGTAGACTAATATTTCTGTGTTAATGAGTGTTTTTTTTGTGAGTATGTGACATATAATTAATCTATTATGTCGATAGGAATATCTCGTTCTGTAGATATATCAGGAGTCTGTATATCTCACTCTAAGTGTATTTCTTATATTATAGGATCATAAGATTTATTCTTTACTCGTATATCTTGTGATATGATCCACTTCCCTAACAAATTCCATCTGGGACTTAGCCAGCCTTTCTATTTGTCGCTAACCGGAGTCAGGCCAACAATAGGACTTAAACCTTCTAGAGCTCGTCGTTAACGTCGGAAAGTTTTATTATACAAAATTATTACGATTTCGAATAAAAGTAACGTTATGTTTAACTTAAGCTGATATATAATCTCTCGCTGAGAAGCCGCGAGAACGCCCATGCTCTGTTTTTATTGTCGTTGTAAAATTATATCTTGTAGTTATAAAAACAAAGCGAAATATATTTATAATGAAATGTAGGTGATCCGATTCCTTCGTGGTTCGGTTGTTTTAACTTTTAGACGGGGGCGTTGCTTTAATTATACATATTCTATTTTAATACGATATAAATAGACCTGATCATTACATTAATATAATATGTATGCCGTATCGTAGATAAAACAATTCTTTGTTCTTGTATTATTTTTATGGCCAGAATTATCACCGTTTGATGTTCTTCGTTCATTTTAAAACCACAAAATCGTACTATTTTTGTTTTCTGTATCATAACTTTGATATCAAATGTTTGATATAAAAATTATTACTATTTAAGGTAAATCTATTGGAGTGTAAAGCCAGTATTGTCCGTCGTCAAACATCGCATTGTTATCAGCCACGATAAAAGAGGGATAAATAATCTCTTCTTATATACAAATATATAAAAACCAGTACAAAAAATATAACTCATGAATTAAACTTTAACTTAAAATTCAAAGATGTTCACGATCACGGTCAAGTAAAATGTTTATTATGATTTTAATTATATATATCAAATAACAATATAGTGGAGATCTTGTCTAGATACCTACAGATATAACATATATTAAAAGGCTGATAACCTCTCTCTGAACCGTGTAATTATTGGACAGTATTTGCTAAGACGGTAGATATGTACTTGGAAAATTATAGCAAAAAGTACTTTATGTACGGGTCGTAGAGTTGAATAAACAAAATCTAGTTGTAATACATCACGTCTACTATACTGGCACGAATCTCGCGACGCCGCTATGAGTAGGTCTATAATTAAGAAATAAGTTAAGATAGGATTTTTTAGCCGACTTTTTACAGAGTATGATGCGGGGCAACGCAATTAGCCCGCCTTGTAAATTGAATGTTTGCTTTATAGTAATTAGCAATTAAGCTGAGTTTTTATAGTAACCTGCACGACGCTATTATTCATGCTATTGGTTGTGAGGTAACTCATAATCCCATGGTAATGCTCTAAGATAAATTTAAATTTCATCGCCTTATGAGCTGTCTTGGAAGACAGAGTTTCTTCTGATTTATGATTTTGACTCAAGGTTTTTTAGCTTAATCAAATTGCTTCATATAAGAGCTTCTTTAATGACAATACCAATGCGGTCTATTTAGTCTATGATACTTCTTGCATTAAATTAAACTTAATTAAAATCGTGCACAGAATTTTTTATTTTCTTTAGGGCTACGTTAAAAGCAAATTTATTAGATAATTCCAACACATTTCCGAAACAAAGTTACTGAAATAAAATTTGTACCGTCTCCATGGCTAATTGTTAAGAACAGTTAAGCTGAGTTTCAGATTCTTTATGTTATCGGATGGCATCCGATATAACTTATCGACTACTAACTGACAATAAACACCGGGACAGCTGACGTAACGTGCCCTCGAAACTAGGGGAGTTTGTCACCAAGGTTTACACCCCAATCTTCCGATAATATTCAAGTTTAGTGACTCAAAAAGTACAACTACTTACTTCTTATAATTGGACATTGTTTTCGAAAAACAAATCTGTCGAAGCGGTTCCCTTTGATATCCACATAAAAATAGTTTGATTTATCGAACATCGATAGACAATTTAACGATAACACATGATATGGATTAGTTTTATCAAATATTCTGTATTGAATGATGTATGTAATAGATAAGATAAAGATTAATGAATTATGTTCGACACATTACTGAAAAGATATGATTTAGAACTTAACTTATACTATAACTATATTTGATCTTGTTGCATGGATCATTCTTCAGTAACCACATTCTTTGCAATACAAATGGCGGAATTAATACTAAAAGCATTCTCGCCCAGTCAACCTTTAGTCTAAACAGATCTCGGCAAAGACAGTATTAACATGTAAATAAAAACATAAAAATGTAATATCCAAATGAAACTAATATCATATATTAGAGTTATCATACTATACTTATATTATTATCAAAGATTAATTCTCTACTAGGAGTGTTCCGAATTTAAATTAGAACAACTGACTTGGAAAGATACCATTAATGTAAAGAGACCACGTGTTAAACTATGTACACACATTGTATCAATTTGTATCATGTTACTCACAAGCTCGACTATTATCATTGATAATCACACATTGTTCCACATATGGTTTGGGACTTGGATCAATTAGTTATTTGACAAGGTTGCAACGTCGTACGAATACAATTAATTGAAACAGTGAACGAGTTCAAGATTACTGAATAATTATCAATCCAATGACATAAAATATCCTTTTATTAGAAACTAGGTGAACCCGCCAACTTCGTTTCGCCTAAAAGTCAATTAATGATTGACATAATTAACTTCATTATTTATTAACCGATTTCATTCAAAAGCAATTAATTTTAAGTAGAGCCCAATACAATATGATCCTGCATTCAAATCAGATTAACCGTTTCTCAGGTTAACGGGCACAAACAAAATGAATAAAACCCGCGATATTTTTTTTAATATATTTACCATGTACGGGCTATCAGTTACAGTTATATTATTTATGTACTCTCACTCACATATGCTTCAGCTAGCGATCGCGCAGCGGACAACGTGGCACACCTAGGTATGTGTCCATCCAGGGTTTCAGCGATGATTTACTAACAAAGAAAGGAAACAGTACGAGACTGTCAAGTTTAGCCAGTTTGGAACAACATAATACGGTTAAGTTAAAGTCAAAGCAAATTTATTGTGGACAATAAGGTAAGTACAGAAGGTGTTATATATAAAAGAAATTTCTCTTATGTCCTGCCTATAGCGGCGTACTACTGGCGTTACTACAGGTTTTAAAAAAAATTGATAGCTCTTGAGATCCTACTATTTATAGAAAACATGGTAGGTAAGAAAATATCGCTACATCATTGCTCCAATAAACGTCGTCAATACGGTCTAACTATCAATTAAGAATAATCAATTTCGCAGGCTGATAGTAGTCTTAATTCGATTAAAGCTTAGAGCGACTCGCAACGGTAGGCCATTGTCCAGACATAACATTATGATGTAATTGATTGATTGTCAAATGACGCAGCGAATTTTTCTCTAGCTTATTTGCAGTTTGAATGGAAATGTTATGGTTTGTTACCACTGGTGATTTAATGGGCTTACCAATTGTTTTAGTTCAATGCTCTTGTAACTTTGAAGATATGCAGTTTGGTACATCATTGTTACCGAATTTGGAATACTTCATAACATCGTGTTGCTTCTGAGTTTAGTAGAAAGAAAACATTTTTTATAGCAGTTTACCAGTTACAATATGAAAAGTAAAGTACAGTTTAAAGTACGAGCATAAAGGCATATTAACTAATTAATTATTTATTATTTACGAAAATCAATATCATGTTCTTGTAATTAAATCATCAATTTTATGATTTGTGAAAGGGAATTTATAATATATAAACAAATGCATGAGATAATATCGTACTTCATACTCATAACGAAAAGCCAAACGTACACGCGTTTCAAAAATTGTAATTGTTTTATTTTTATTACAATTACTACTATACAACGTGAGGTTTTGTTTTAACTTGTGATGACAATCAGTACCACTATGGACTTATAATGGCCATAGACCTGGAAAATACTATCTACAGAAAGACTAGCAACATGTGAAAACATACATTTAAATTTTGATCATAGCTTCACTAAGTTTATCGTGTCGCAATGATGTAGCTATATGTCACCATGGTAAACCGCCATATGAAGGATTCCAGGTTTGATTCCCAATGAGGTGGAAATTTTAATAATGAGTTTAAATTTCTGTTCTGCCTCTCGGACTGTGCCCTTATCTCTCTGCTAACAAAGCAACCCCAAGAATATGCCTTCGTCCAACCTGCCACCTTCAATCACTGAACACAAAATGGTTTTAATATCATTTGCCTAACATGCCTACTCAATTTGCATACGGACAGTTCCATCCTTCATTCATTAAAGGTTAATCAGACAGATATGCTAACAATTTGCCCTGACAATTAACGTCAATTACACACGACTCGGAAATAGACATGGTGTTAAATTGAAACAGTTAGGTATGTAGCGGGATAGGGAGGAAGCAATAATTAATCATTTGCTTTGGGGTTTTGTAGCAATGATGTTGAAATTGGTAACGTTTGGTTTAAAAATTATGTGCATATTACTACAATCTTCTCGTAGAAAATCGGTTAAAGGTAAGCTTGTTAAAAACAGCAATTGATTTAGTAATATAGTTCCGTTAGTAATGACTGATATCGACAAACTAACGTTACTAGAATCTATTCCGGACGACAACAACAACAATACTGTTAGGCAAACAGTAAAATTGTTTAACTGACGTGTGGCTAATAAGATGCAAATTATTCTTAACGCAAAGTTATTGCAAAGAGTAGGACTAAAAAAGTTAATGGATAAAAACTAAGTATGGATTGTCATTTATCTGTATCTAAAGGACAAGGAGAATCGATGAACGTAACAAGTTTTTTGACAGTCTCAGTCGCAGTGACGAAATAATTAATAACAACGCATCAGTGATGCACCGGGTGCTTCTGATGTCCATGATCTTTTGCCATCAGGTGGTTCGTTTGTTTGTTTGTCTCCTATTAACATAAAAACAAACAAAGATTCTTCCTTAAATGTAACATACATACTTATAACAAAACATCTGACCCAATGTATAAGTAACTTACTTATGCTACAAAAGGTTCAAAAGAGTGTCCAAGAAAACCACTACTTATCTACCTCATAAAATTGAAACTAATGAATACTTTAATAGCTAGCATGTGCCTCGAGTAAAACCCATAAGTTTGTCATAACCCTTGATGATGATGACCGTAATTCACACTATTGTTACCCCACCAAATGTGCCCACGAATCGTAAAGCGTCCAGTTTAAGCTGATGCACTGAGAAGCAGGAAGCGATTATACCACGGTTTTCAGTTCCAAGTACATAGTTTTAAATCCATTAAGGCGTGGTGTCACACAGCAATTTTCCAGTAGCTGACTTCGCCCACACACAGGTATGTTTCAAGCTAAACAGCTAATAACTATTATCTAAAATACTTGAGCGCAGTGCGTCAGTGAAAATTATGATTAATATCTGTTTAGGTAACGGTATAGAATAAGCGAGACGTTTGTGTGATGTGAATGGTGTGTTCGCGAAGGGCTCGCACGCTTGTTATTTAAGCCTCGACTAACGTTCAGTCTCGATTGCGATCTGAAATTACTGAATGCTTCACTATTGACCGTTTGGCGCATATTGATTAAACAATAATATAATACTAGAAAATATTTGCAATTGTATTCCGTCACCTGATACATTAAAGATAGGTAAAGTTATAGCAGCAGGAGATTACGTGAAGAAAGATGTTGTTAAAAATACACTTTTTAAAAATACTTATTTCTTCTCTTTCTATCTTATCAATTATAAATGTTTCTTCTCTATACGTTCGTAAACCATTGATTCTATTATAATAAAACCTCTTTTTTCAGTGGTGTGTTCTACGTACACTTGCAATAGTTTTTGAATTAAACATAGCCTGACTCTGCAGATCAGATGTCTCTTCAAGGAAACCTAACAGGTAATTGTATGGGTGTCAAACTCAGCAAACACATTGAATATAAAAAGACCCGGAAAAAAATACATCGTAACTGACATATTGATATTACAAATCAAGACTAAAGTTATTACAAGACTGAACGTAAATGAGTGGCCTAAATAGTACATGACGGCAATGGTATCGCACGCTCTTTCATGCAGCACTTATCTATTGAAATGGTAAAGGGGTTACAATTAGCAGATCCGTATCTTTCTTGACGCAGATGGGCAATCGATTTCGACAATCGGTGTTCGCTTTCCTACTTTCAAGGGATCCTTTGTAAATGAGAATCGATTCGCGTCACGACTTACGAATAACCTTGTGATAGAATTTAATATAGAATATAAACTTCAGTGTGCGAACTATAACTTGAGGGGTATTATACGGAACTCTAAAAACATGAAAATCAATTGAAAATCGTAATAAAAATATATATATTATTTACATTAAAAAGTACAAATGCACCACACGGAAAATAAAAAAATTGATTTCGTTAAATAATTCTGTTGATTATATTTTCGTTCATTTTTAAACATGATTTTACAAATGCTCATAATCTAGAATATTGGTTATAGATATACCCACATCTTCAAATGACGAGATGTGTCTACAGTGAATTAATGAATGGCAGCGACCATTTCATGGATATTGTACTAATTCTATAGTCTTACACTTAAGAATTAAAATATGAACGGATCTTATACAGAAAATCTTAGTTGTTCTCTTATGTAAATATAGTCTGTTATTTGTAGGAAAATAGAATTAATATTTGCGATACGCGTATAACGTGAAATATTGATATCCGATATGATAACATAGATGGATTACTGATAAATTTTATCGAGATTATTTTAATCTATTGGAACTCTGTGTTTTGACTTATATTTATGATAATACGATAGGCAAATACTATAATATAAATAAGTGTATTGTTTTAATATAATTGAAATGATGTGATTCTTATTATATTATGGTAATTTGTAAAACTATTGTTATATTCAAAAGATATGTCGTAATTTGAACTTAAAATCATTGAAGTTTATTTGGCTTTAAAGTATAAAAAATATACTAAATTAATACGATCCACAATTTTAGTGGCGCTGAATTCATTCTTAAATAATGCAGTTTAAGTGTCTTTCATTACGTTTAAACTATTTTTGTGGATATGTGGACAACAATAGTTATTAATAGCTACGATGGGAGTTAACAGGATTATTACTGGGTTGCTGCTTGTTTTGTTACTACTGGCTTTCTGAATTATTTCACTTTATAGCATTACTGACTGGAATAACTTCACTTAATGTAATAGTTAGTTAGCAATGCCCCAATTCCCCCGGTACCTGGATGCGATTCCTAGTTGAGACAACTCCACAGGTACTAGCAAAATGTGATTCTCGAGTTTTCGCATTGTTTTGTACTCATACTAGCCATATTGTTACTACCTCCCCAATGCAAGAATATAAATGAGTAATCATTTGTTACGTACGTATAAAGACGTAAATGAGAATTTCTCTTTAAGCTATTACACGAACAGTAAAGTTTAACTTATCACTAAAAACTGTTATTCGTCTCTCGCCCGCTCTGGGAACACGATCGCGGCCCGAAGCTGCCGTCAGTCCCGCATTTAATAACAGTTGCGGGAAGATTATCTGCAGCGGCTAGCAACACGTCCGCCTAGAGCGACCGCCCCAGAGCGCAGCCACAGATATCTCCTACACTAGCTGTATTAAATGCCTACATATACTACATACATGGAACATGTTTAACAATTCAGGAGCACTTAATGTTTCTTGTTGTTTAACAGGTGAACGGGCAGACGAGTCACTATAACATAAATATATCTATAACATATCGCTTTTGGTTATAGAAGGTAACGGTCTGCCTGCCTGGTCAAAAAGAAATACAAAAGTAACAAATAAAAAAATGCTTAAACCATACGACTTTATTAATTTTAATCTTTCATCCATTGACCATGACGAAAAAGTCGCACTCAAATCGTGCAGTGGAAAAAATTGCATCGGAAGTTTTAGTGTGCCAATAAGGGTTCATTTATTAATACACGAGCAAACAAACTGCCTGTTCTTTGGAGGTCGCCGTAGCCTATAAACTTGGAGAAAGTACTGGCTTTCAAACTAAATAGGCAAGAACCATATGCCCCGATTCAATTAACATTGATAATATGGAACATAGCGACTTCTATGAAGACTTTTTGGAAGATCTTGGCGATCCTGACTTATCCGCTACTCAGGCTAGCAAGAGCGACGCATACATGGATACCCTTTTCACTCAGAAACTGTTGATACTAAAAGCGATATAAAGGCTTAAACAAAATGTTTGGAGCGTCGTTACGCGGACCAATTAATTGATTAATTCTTGTATGTACTGCCTAATGAGGGATTAGATTAGAGTACAAGCCTGAAAGACAACGTTGCTTTGCTGTAACTAAGTGTATCATGGTTTTATGTATAGTGGAATGAAATAAAATAAATACTAGAATGTATAAAATATGTTTTTATGTGAACCACAAGCACTGTAGGTAATTAACACTTCGTTAGAATCACCGCGGCCCATAGACCAAAATGTCTGTGCGCAGCGCGAAGCATTACTAATACGTTGGCAGGAGAAATGAAAAAATATTGTTTAACACAAAACCAAAGGCAGATAATTTCACATTTTAAAAATACTTCATTATAAAGATACTCATACCTTTAAAAATAAATCAATTTTCATACCGTATGTAATTATAACTGGAGGATATTTATAAAATAACAAAGGAGATAATATTAAGTGGCTCTACAAAAAAAATAAAAAAATATTATAATTATAATTTAGATAGAGGAACAACCCAGCTATGAAATAACATAATCCTAAAGAATAATCAACGACACAAAATTATGAAACAACCAGAAAATAAATACCGTGGCACTAATAAAAACCGGTATTTCTCAATTTACTATTGGACGCAAAGCTCATAATACGAGTTGTACGTAGCTTGTCCTCTGCGCAGATACTCAGTCGTGTAGTAGCGCTGTCCGCCGTCATTATGCAATTGAAACTTAGTGAATTATTACGCACGATAATAATCTCCATAAATAAATAAATGGAGCTCGCGCACTGGGCGGTGAGATCGCGCGCTCCCTAGGCTCTTCCTTCGAGTGGACGTTTACGGTACTTTATTGATGATTTCTTTCAATACATACATATAATCACGACTTTTGCCCTTTGGGGTAGGCAGAGACCACTTCCTTCCATTTGCTACGATTCTAACCTACTTCTCTCGCTTCATCAACTTTCATCACTCTTTTCATACATACTCGCTTTTTTTTCATGCGACAGTATTTTAAGCTCATACATGTAGAACATTGTACACGCTAAGACGATAACACCGGTTATAATATTAATGACTTATTGATAACATAAATCCTTATTCAGAACTTTACCTCCAAGCAGGGTATCCATTGCCATTACTCCTTGCAACACCGTAGTCTGCTCGCATCCAATTGGCATACCTAGTATCTTCCTTATCTTTATGAATTCCACAAACATACGTATATTAAAAAATAGATCTTAAAAATACCAATAGAAATATGAATATCAGTCTTTTTCTTGCTGTCAATTGCCTTAAAGTTAGCCAACAGATATGTGCTATCTTGTATAGATGAGAAGCTTCAGAATAATAAACATCAAAACATTCAAAACGATATGTGTAAATCATCGGTTCCCAAGTTTACAACATCTTTTTTTTATCTTTAAAATTATTATACCTTACTATCGCATATCACACAAATCCCTGGCAAAATTTTGACTATCGAAAGAGAAAAAAGAAATTATTTTTCTTAGGCAAATTCTCCCTGAAAGCATGAGATAGATATACGTCTATTCATTTATCTTATCTTTTTACTCTCATACATTTACGGAGCCATCCAGCCAACCACTTGATTTAATTGGAACAATCACTGGCTCCCGTCAATTTTCTCGTAAGTAGATCAATTTTATTAATCAGATCATTGAAAGATCACCGTTGATAGAATCAACCGCGGTTGATTGGTTTGAGATAAATAAATTGTACCTCATAAATGAAACCTTTATCACTCTGTATTATTGGTTATTGTATCACATTTTTATTTAAGATATGTATTCATAAAGGAATTGGTAACAATTAATTCAGAACTATATTGATATAAAAATAGTTAACATAATTGACCGTTAATTGTTCAGATTTGCAGGTTTTTGAGTTAAAATTAGAAAATGATTTACAAAATCTTGCACACACACACACACACATATTACACATTATTATAACAAATTAGTTTTTTCTAATGCGTTTAAATGTAAAAATAAAGGAAATTAGTTATTTTAAAAAAAAATAATCTGAAAGAATGGAAACTGAATGGATGCCTTAAAAATCGTGCTATGAAATATATAATAGGCTAGATGTCCACTTCAATCCTGGGCATTTCAAAGCAGAATGTATCTAGTACTTTGTCTTAAACTCTGTTAGTAACATCTGCTTAAAGATTTGCGCCGCCTTCCCCATTAAAACTTTAATCCTTCAACGACCTGTTCATACCACACTGGTCTGCCAATCCTGGCTTAGTTTCCCAGTTAGGCATAAAATTGCATATATTTCTGTTCTCTATCAGGGTATACGTCCTTTTTTTTTCGATGTTGTTCATGGCATCCATGTCACAGGGAATCGTAGAGCATGATTATGAATGTGTAACTTAATTTATTTATGCTTTTAAAGTACAGAGTAAAGTAGTTCAGTGTAAATTAAAATAGTTAAAATGCAAGTAACATTACAGTCGGAAATAAATATGACGTCGCACATATTTCAGTATTAATGAGTGCTTTCGATGAGAATTTACGCTCGACGTTTAATACACGTAATATATATTACCTCGTGTTCCAGTTCCGAGCGGTACAAGACGGTTTTGTCGCGTCTTCCACGAATACACAATGATCAAAGACATTCCTCGTTTAAGCGTCAATTAGGTATTCACTCACCGAAGAATATTTCACTATAAATAAAATCGAGCTAACTAAATTTATACACAACGTTATATACCTTAGATACCTTATATAAACTTCAAAACATTCAATATCAGTAGCAGTTATTTTAGTGACATATCAATTAAACTCAGCTTCTAAATATTTCAAACATTTCACTTGAACGGAACAACATAATTTGCCGTAAGATTTCTTGTTGTTAGCTTTTTAATTTCCCCGAGGCACTAATGGTCTACCTACGTTCACAACGGTTGCTACAGCTGCTTTGAACGGTAATTGCTTGTATTTCAATCTGGTCATTGCATCCGTTTTAAACAAATATACTTCCATCATACACAGCACATAAAGTAACCCGATTCCGTGCAATAACAATAAATGGTTATCATATTACTTGTTCTATAAACACCTTTATTGACGCATAAATACTGGAGATATATTCTTACATACGTAAGAATTAAAACGTCAGCGTACAATTTGATCGGTATTGTCTACATAAAAAAGAACTTTACTTCCAACACATATCCGGCAAATCGTTACGTTCGAGCTCGAACACAGACGATAAAAACATTACAGGACGCTCTCAATAAATACACATTAATGTCTTGGAGCATTCTGGTTTACATTCCGTGCGGTTTCCAACGAGTTTTATAAAAGCTGCGTTCGGCCGCACACGCAATTACAAGCGCCTCCTTGTGGTACAATCAATATTTACGATACAAATACACGTCAGACTACTACATTACTGCGTCGATTCCTCTCCGCGAGAGTAACTCGTTGCCAGAGCCAGCGATCAATGCACAATTTCAATTTTTTTACACAATACAAGTGTAACAATTTAAAATAAAGTTAAGCGCACACGGTCCGGCCCGCAATGTTCGTGTTGGGACATAAATAACCCACCATGCACACCATGCAATCTTGCAAGTTAATGATATTGCGATGCATTATCATTTCAGTCATTTGAAATCATTCGGTTCGTTATTCAAAGCAATTATAAAATGAACATATCGCTTGAGTGCCTTTTTGTATTGTACGTTTTCCTGACATGTCGGTTTTAAAATAAATTATGAGAACAAAACATTTTAAATTTAAAAACCTGCAAGTGACACGCGATAACCTGATGATAAGCCAAGGATTGGCGTAGAATGGTACCTATAAAGAGATTGCAGGTAACATAAAATAAGTGGGCAAATTTTATAGCGCGGAAAACAATGCGCGATCGAAACAATCGAATAGCAATTCAATGCGATGTTAGAGTGAAAGCACATGACTGAAACAAGAAAAAGCTTGCGAGCCAACCAGTTATTACACTAATCGCTGCGATATAATTCCCGAGTCAACTTAAACACAGGTTCCTTGCGGATCGAAATGCAAACATGGCGGCCGCTTTGAGTTCGCAGGGTTGCCAGATGTTAAAAATCCTTCTGGGTTGTTCTACATTTTGATACGTTCTTTTTAAATTTTATGCATACCAATTTTTTTTTATTCATTAAATATTTTGAAGTTTTTAACGTCATTCAATGAACATTTTAGAAGAATAATTGTGACAAAAAACCCTTTCTTTGTACCAAACGAATAATTAAAAATAATGTGAATGAAATATTGAATAATATTTAATGATCCTGGCAACCCATCCCAAAAGCGCGGGAACAGACGCGTGCGGCCTCTCTAAGACGAATTTGCAAATTGCTCTTTAACGAGCCTATTGTTTATATGATATACGAGACAACCAGAAAGTCAATGGTTAGATTATTATCTTTTTAGACTATTTAAATGGCTGAAAGCCGCATGTATTGAAGAGAATGGAAACAAAATGTATTGCTTATTTTGCTCACTTGAAATGCATAACTAGCCTATGTAATGTTGCAACAAGAATAATGCGTTTACAATTTATTCCGACTTGTACGATATAGTTCGAATAGCTTTTGTTCCCAAGATATCACTTTAAAAACAGAACAAGATAAAAAAGGAAAATGAAATGTTTCTCATTACTAAAGCTACTTTAATAACAATATTTCCTAAGGTATGTCGCTTTTATAACAAGAACAACAAAATCGAATCGATCTAATCAATACATCTTAAAAGAGAAAACTTCTTAATTTTAACATTCAAAATCAATTGAATGAGATTACGTAGGACTTCAGACCAATTTTGCTTCTATATAAATAAGTATAAAATTAATATTGTGAACGAAACATGATTCAGATGAAAAGATTTTATAAGAAATGTACATATTATGCTGTATGTTATGCTGTACTAAAAATCAATGTAGTTGCATTTATCTATTGGTATACGATATCCATGCTCTTATCATATTTCTGTAGTAAAATACCCAGAGTCCGCTATTAGTTAGGCTTCAAATCTTTTATATTTCAACCTCTTAACTTGACTATTTTCTGTGTTGTGTAAAAACATATTACCTTGATTACGCACTGTGTAAGTGTTAAAATAAAAATTATTTTTAGTACAAGCTTACTGTTGAGTTACTTATATCTTTCAATGCGCAGGCGCAACGGCCGATACAAAACGATCAACAACGTTTTATGTCCTCATAAACGTTTCACGTGTTATTTATCACGATATTTGCGATCTTAGTGGGTGACCCGTTTGGTTTACGTTGAAGACAACTAGCTACATGACAACTAGTGTTCTAAATGCTTCTTTATTTGCTCCTACTAAGTAATTATTATTATCATCTCTCAAAATCGCGAGAATCAGAAGTAGTATGTGTACAATGTCTATATTTATTAAATCTTTAATGGTTTGTGTTTTCTCTATAATATAAACGATATTCTTATTACTGTTCTACAATTAATTTTATTAAGAAACAAAATAATGTGAAGTTTAAAAATTGACTGGAAACAGGACGTACAGTGCTAATAGGATTCAGTTAGTCCCAGACAGATTTTGTGAAGCTTCGTCATATCTTGTCGCCCATACCGTCAGGCCTAAAGCTTAAGGTCTTCAATCTATACCTCCTGCCATACCACATTACCTATCACGACTCCTACGCATAAGATGAACATCAATACGTTACAAGCCCATAACAAAATCCACAACGTGTCTTAAATCTTAAATTTATTAAAAAAAATTTTGGATGAATACAACACAATTGTACGCCATAAAAATTCTTGAACGAAATACAAAATCTAAAATATTAATATGGATAATTTTACCTGTACACATAAAAATCCATGTCTATGAACATAAGCCTTAAAATAAATATTTGACAAAAATATTATTGAATTTGTCAGCCAAGGCGTTTTATTGTCAGGTAGGTGGCAAAGTAACTAATTTGTAAGCAGTAGGTAGCATCATGCGGTTTTTAATTTAATAATCGTGAGAGGCTTACATCGATTCATCGGGATTTCTATTTACGACCGAGAACCGAATTTCAAGCAAAATGTCTCAACGTTATGTTCATCATAGCCAGTAAGAATGACTTTTATAGACGGCTTAATAACCAAATATTTATTAGCTTAAACCAATTTACAACATAAATTTAAATACATTAAAGACTTAAGCGAAGTTTATACCGACACTTAAACTCCAAATCCTGTTTAATGAACTGCTTATATTGTTCGTACTCACCGCACCGCACATTGAAATGTTTAATTTTCACTTTTCCAATCCTATAATTTGATGTAAATAGTAGTTTTATATTAATATCTGCTTTATCGTGTGATGT
This sequence comes from Carystus phorcus, assembly GCA_018248895.1. Classification (NCBI taxonomy): domain Eukaryota; kingdom Metazoa; phylum Arthropoda; class Insecta; order Lepidoptera; family Hesperiidae; genus Carystus; species Carystus phorcus. Next base: position 32,169 of record DWJN01000043.1, read on the forward strand.
TTGTTTAAAAAGAAGAATATATTGGGGCTTGTGCCTTATGAATATTTTTGGAATTTTATTTTTGTATTGATATAAAAATAATTTATATTTTTTTAAGTTAAAACTTATGCAATACAATATTTAGAAAAACTTATGCAACTTATTGAAACTTGTTCATTGTCACTTTAAATATTCCGTCACTATTACCGATCGTGTTTTCTAATATCCTTAAATTTCGATTGATAATTTAAAAATTTATTACAGCCAAACTAACCGGTTCTGAGTCGCGATTCCTTCCTATGTCCGTTGTTTTCTCTAAATTTCCTACTAACCACATACACAAAACAAAAAACATTTCATTAGCCAATTATAAATAGCCAATTTAAGCCAATTAGAATTCCAATTTTATTAATTCGCCAATCGACTGCGGTCTGATAAAGATAAACGGTCCAATTTATCAAGCATCGTCGTGCGGACCTCCTAGCGTTAAGATGGTTAAGATTAGGTAATTAAAGTTAGGTTCTTTTAAGGGAGCTATTAAAGTCTTATATATGGTTCGGAAAGCACAGTGTACAATTATTCGCGAACCCCCCACAAGGCACGCCTCGCAAGCGCACTATATTTCAAATTTATCACCTGGATATTAAATGTCATCCCACATATAAATTACTATCTATAATAAGTCAGGGGATTGGCACGATCACTGTTCTGCGTTGCTTTTGTTCGTGTAATTGAAATTATCAATTTGCAATTACCATCTTTGGAGCTGCCGACGGCTGAGATGTATTGTATTTATTACAATAGCTTAAGCGTGACTCACATTTACGCGGCTACGTACTGAAGGTGTGAATGTAAATCCTCCAGAGATGAGGCTGTGGTTGGTTCGAAACTACAAATCCGTTCAGAGCCGGTGAGATTTACAATCTACTGAAGTGTGACGCGAAGGATTGAAGATTATATTAATAAGAATGTAAATTATAAATAAATCCACAATCTCGGTCGTATTGCAGATTCTAAATATGATAACTAAATAAGAACATAGTTAATGAAGCCATATACATAGTTGAACGAAACTAAACACCGTACGCTAGCAAATTCATTGCACTGAAACTGTAACTAAAATGATGTGTTAAAGCACAGTGCTTTTTATGTAAGTGACCAACAAGCGAAAAGTCATGACGATGATAATAGTGACGACTCCATGCCTCAGCGACTACCTGCGAAGCAAGCGATTCCGGGTTCGATTCCCAACCGAGACAGCCATTTAAGTAATAGATGTTGGTTTTGGGCTGTAAATGTCACCAGCGACACTGAAAATCCTATTATGGGGATCTGAATGCGCAAGCTTTTATATTAAAATGCTAACGACCTCCCATGAAAATCAGCAACATCGAAACCGTCATCAGCCAGAATATTAAGGATTACTCTTAGCTGAATATCCATCCTTCTGTGCTTCAGAGGGCACGTTAAAACATAGCCCCGGTTGTTATTGTAAATAACAGTCGTTAGCCATGCACTGGCGTGTTCTTTGGAGATCCCGGAGCCTCCCTTGACGCGTTAGTCTCTTCTGAGGGTTGGAGGGGGTTTTAGTGGGTAGAAATCCCACATCACGCGTTGGGTATCTTTAAAAAGATTTCCCCGTCTAGAAAAAAAAAAGCCATGTAGGCCTTAGGCGTCGTAAAAATTTACGACACTTGAATTGGCCACTAACCTCTCCAGCAAACAGCACTGGAGCAGCGTGGTGGTATACGCTCTAGTCTTCCCCGGTACTGAGAGACCCGTGTCCTATATTGGGCCATTAATGGATCAAAGGAATAAATATCCACTACAATAGAAACGTGGAAACACCATTTCAGAATCGTTCGAAATTGGTAACAAATAATGAACTATAATCACTTAAATTCTATGTATAAATGGTTTTATCTTGATGATTTATTTTTGTCTACCTACCCCTTGCCCTAGGACTAGGAGATTATCAGTGAACTACATGAGAAAGTAGGAAGTTGTCCGACCTTATCAGCCGAGTCATCGCTCTTCCCTTTCATTTCAACATGAGGGTCGGCAGCACCGCACGATGGCAGATAGATAGTTCCAGTGCGGAGTTGATACTGCATTTTACATTAAGCAAATATACAATGGTTCCAAAAAATCTAAACTTATTCAATAATATTAATAGGTCAACGTTAATATTTTCTTGTTATAAGTATTTATTAAAACGCGAAGGCTTTGAATCCATTTCGAAAAACTTACTTAAGAGAATGTAATTTGGTACTGGTAAAGTTTACGGAAAGTATATATAATATACATTATATATTTATATATAATATATTTATTAAATAAAATAATAAATTAAACTCTGTTCTTGTAAGGTAAACCTTTGGATAAATTACGATTGAATTATAAACATTATACGAGTACTACTTGAAGAAAAATATTACTTCTTCATCCTTGAATTAACCGAGAAAATGTAAAGGTATGAATAAAATAATTAATTGTTGTATCTGTTATAATACTTTAACAATCAAAAACACGAACAGTATGGTAATGTATTTTTTAAATTAACATTAATTGCCTTGATAATAAAAACCGCCTTATATATTAATTGAGTTGTTTCATATAAAACTAATGTGGATTATATTTTTAAAAGAACTATTTGTGGAGGTGAATTGATTTTTTTTTGACAAATAGAAATTTCCAAAGAGCTAATAAAAATAGTGATTTTTCGGTTTAGCCGTGCAATAACAACATTTCCATATACTTGGAGAAAAATAAACCAAACACTTATTATTCAACCAAATTCACACAAAACACGTTTCTTTTAACAATTAATTAAAAGACAAAAAACTCATACGAAGTACAGCGCCCTCTCGTGACAAGCCGCGACACAATAACGTCAGCTAAAGCTGAAACTGAAGGTTTCTACACTCACGTGGTACATTGTCACAACAGAACCACTTGCATTCCAACTATATCAAAACTGTAACATTGTTCATGACACATGTCAAAGCCTTAAATAGAATAGAATATTTAGTTCGGAAATTGAATTTAAACTTGATTGTTGTACTCGTACCTACATTTAAAAAGATTTTACGTGAATATTTTATATTTGCGTTCCATTCCGCGTAATATTGAACTTCAATAGTAATTCTTCGCTCTATTTCCGTACGTAGTTTATAAGACGTCGTAGCTGTTTTCGTGAAGTAAAACAGAAGGTCCCAGGTTAGATTAAGGCAGACAATAATAAAATCGGAAATCTTACAGCATTTTTGTGTATTTAAATACAAATATTAAAAGTACCGTTTTCGAAGCGTTGAAATGTAATAGCACTAAAATGTGTATGAAATACTATCTGTAGATGCGCCTCGCAAGCGTAAAAGTGAGAGCACAGTGAAATTGCAAGTAACCCGAGTATGATATTCAATAGGAACCTGGTTTGTAAAACTGGGAAAGTTTAGAACCAGTAGACATGTGTGCTGCGTTTGGTGTAGGTAACCCGTTTAAATTCTGATTTGTTTTTTCCTACAACTATGTCATCAATAAATCTTCTTTAAATAAAATGAGTTGGTCAAAAATATGAAAAGCATGTAACGCAGCCATAATGATCTCCTTGCTTGAAGCAACCTACTTTACAGTGAATTAACATATTCACCCGTTAATAATCCTACCCCTAATGGTCTACGACTGTCCTGCTACCTACCGTTTGTTTAAACGATCAGAACACGACCGTTTAAACAGGTTACTGTAGTAAAAAAGAATTAAAACTAATGTTTATAATAAATATTATAACTTAAATAGGCTGGGTTCAGATCACCATAAAACTTAATGTCTTTAAATTGCCGATTTAATGTGTTTTGTATCCATTACGATCTGCCGATATATTATGCAAATTTACGTAGAGCATAATGTCTGTGAGTGTGAATACCGAATACAGACAGATTTGTTTAGGCCGTATACAGGTGGGCATCACAAGATATCGTGTTACTTCATTGTGAATCGCGATCAAACTTTTCCGGTCGGAACTCGGTAGCACGCCCAACTACAGCCTTTTGTCCAATATATTAATTGGCCTTTCCATAGAACATCTTAACAAAACGTAAAAAAACAACCGAATATTGTATCCCAGTAAATACATCCGTTTGTACGCATTGTACGGGCTGTGTACAAATCGTAATACGATATTTTCGTAAACGATTCGTAAGTAAACAGATGGGCGGGACAGGAAACTTAACTTGTTGCTTCTGGATGATCATTTGGCGAACTCACGTGTGCTTTGCGAGTATCGTATGTCTTCGTCGTATCTATTTGTATGTAATTTCGCAGGTGCAACTGACTTATTCCGTTGCCAGTGCTGGGGAGCAATTCTGGAAGTACTCGCATTATCTCGAATATTGTGAAATAAAAATAAATGTCATTCATCATTTTTAAGCAATATTTTTATAGATCTTAGTGAAACGTTTCGGTCAAAGCACACACGAGAATTTTACAAATATTGTTATAGACAAACATATTAAACGCGTACTATTCATTCAATAATCAATGACAGGATTTAAGTGAATTAGTGTAAACAACTTCTTAGATATCACTGCCATTCACTATAAGATGGGATCGATATCAAGCATGTAATAAAATCAAGTTCACTTGCTAGCTTCACATAAGGATTATAGTATCAATCTTATTAATATATTATTAATATATAATTAATATCATTGTCTATACGTGAAACCCGCCTGGCTAGCCACCGCTCTCTTGCTTGAGTAAACTTGCAAAACGTAAAATTCGCTAAAGACCTGGATTCTCTATCTTCTACCATTTCAGAGTCTATAAAAGGACATACAGACAAACATTAATTTTTATAAAGAAGATTTTCAGGACATAATATTTGTTACCCAAAATGTGTCGAACATAGAGCACTCTGTATAATTATTATATTACCTGTGCTCACAAATAAAGTTATTTGTATTTGGTAATGCTGATGTCCTTCGGCGACCATTTACTATGTGGCTAATCTGCTTGTTTGTGGGCTAGTCACATAAAAAATTGCACGAGATACGAGTTATTTCTATGTACGAGAATTACCGTCGTCCAAGTACGATGTACGCCGAAGCTGCGTTTGCATTCTGATAATAACGCATGCTTATACTTATGTGTAATAGTTTCTTGTAAGTATTAAGTTTATTTTGTCTATGCCATTGTTATGACGAGACTATAAAAGAAATAAAACCGGTTAAGTTTTATTGTATTCAAGTGTGATAGGATTACACTTCTTTAAGGCTAAGCGCTAATATTTACCGTTTGCCACAGAAATTTAAAGACTTATAACTTTTATATATTATATCGCATACTTACTGACATAATTTATTTCTGAAAAAAATGATCATCTTAATGCATTGCTAAGGACTATAATGATTTTTATCAAAATTAGTTTG